>BLKR01003649.1:0-136169 GCA_011170035.1 Teleogryllus occipitalis | reverse complement strand
TACGTGGTATAAAAATTGCCCAGTTGGCACAAATTTAATATATAGAGGACAAAAACGTAGACACAGAAAGCAGGATTCGAAAGTGACTACCAAAAAATTACAAATCATTCTGCACGTGCAACAGCTATATGAAATATGATTCACGTTGGCGTACAAGAACAAGAGGTAACTGAAGTAAAAGGTCATACAAACGAATCTTTTCTGAAGCCTTACCTCCAAATTAATTCACTACACCACTCGAATATTATTTATAAATTACAAGATATCACTGCTCCATCGTTTTCCAACACAGTTAACGAAACTCAAAACAACCGCGTTCCTCCAAGTTTCAGTTTTGAAAACTGTGTATTTAATAACTATCGTTTTAAATAATGTGTATTTTTTGTTTGTTTATTAATATCTTATTTCATACTTAATTTTAAAATTTCATTTTGAACAATGTGTAAATGAATAGTGATTTTGAAATAAATATTATATTCGTGACATTTATTTATTTGGTAGTTGTCGTGTATTGTTTCCCCACAGAACTCCTATAACTATATAGGTAAATAAAACAATCGTACTATCCAGTTGCTGTGACTGAGTGGTGAGTTTTAAATTAAAAAAATAACTATATTCATGCATCGCCTTTTATTAGTTAGCCATCATTTTATTCGTTTAATCGTCTCCTAAATACCACTTGAGGTTCTGACTTTCCCAGATATCGAAATTATCGGTAAACTCAGAACCTCTCGTAGTATTACTACTGATAATTTATTGATAGACTGATATAATACACTATTTGTCGTTTGTTCCAGGCAAGGAAAAATATTGTCGTCAGTTCAATTCGAACAATATGGACATTAAAAGAAGAAAATAATATTTCCAAACTCAATTTTTTAATATTTTCAAAAATACGGAGTTTGCCCAAACTAGTACTAGCACCGTATTTTTTTACTGTCCGTTGTTACATACGAGGAGAAAATTCATAGAGAAAATTTTGAGCGGTTTTTGAGAACAAATATTAAAAAAAATAATAATTGCCTGAATTTCTTTGGAGCTCTATCTTTAAAGAACGGATTTCATTAAAGAAAATCTCTTTCTTTAATATTAGAGTTGTCGGAAGACGCCGAAACAATTGCACTTCTGTAAATTTTCGTAAAATCTGGGATTTCCACGAACATGAGACTCGCACCATTTTCTTAAGCATCCCTTACGCTAATCGAGGACAGAGTTTAATGAAAATTTTTTATTTAACGTAAATTGCCCTCAAAAATATCTGGTTTAAACCCCCGAAGCGTTGAGTTTGCTGAGATCGATCGAGGAATATCAATTTTGGAGAAAATGGGCTGAACGATTTAAACGCTAACGTTGATCACACACGGACAGACAGACAGAGAGACGTTTTGCCATCAGTCGAATTCTTGTATCAAGGACCCACAAAACATGGATTCTGGCTACACCGCGTGTTCGAGAAAGTGATTTTCCATGCATTTTCCATACATAGCAGCAAGATTTATTCACTTTTTCGTTACCAGGGTCCATCAATAAGAGTTTTTCTGTCGAAAATTTGTTTTCAAGCGTACAATTACAATACTTTCTCTTCATACGGAGTAAGTGCGAGAACGTTAAATTGGTTTGAATAATTTCACATGAGATGATAGTTACGTAAAAAGGCATATTCTTAAAATAAAATAATAAATTAGTTGAAAAGTGACTTAACATGGTGTGACACTTGGTGGTTACATAGACCATAATGATATAAGTAATAGAGCCGTCCTAATCTAAAAACAATCACATAAAGGGTTCGCGGAATAAAATGGGTAAATCTGCTCCTAAGGAATTAAAAAAATGTTGAAAATCGTAATTTAAGATTATACTTTTATATATTTATACGCGATACCACTGTTCCAGATACAACTACACAGCTGTTCTGTCAATATTTGTGCATGCCCTGCTTTGGAAGCACCCAAGAAGTAGTGGACACTGAGGTGTAATATTTTTGCAACAATGGATTGATTAACGTAAAAATTCACTTACACGAAATTGTACTTTGTACAGATATCAAATAGATACAGAATTTTCCTTGACACATTCACACTTATTTTCTTACGTGTTAGACAATGTGGACACTTGGCTTTATCGAAAAGCGCAGACAACAGAGTTCTGACGGCATTGTATTTAATTCGCATTTTCATACAGTTGCTCCAGGGAACCTGAACGCACTGAACACTCGAGAGAGCAATCTCACACGAGCGAATTCTGTGCCCAGGCAACGTCCGTTCGGGCTTTCAAGTGGTTTCTTCCGCAGGTGTGCAATCTGTGCGGTATTGGCAGCAGCGCGCCAGGGAGGGGAGTCGGGTAGGGCGATGAGGACGTGAGGCAATGGGCAGAGGAGCACTGGAAATGGGGTGGCTTTGGGAGGGTTAGAGACGTGAGACGATCATGGTAGTGCAGTTTGGGGAAGGGGAGAGTGACGGGAGCAGAGACGAGGGAGGCGATGGAGGCGTGGAGAGAGAATCTTAGACGATGGGGATGGGATTGTTGTGAGAGGCGGAAGGGGCAGAGACGATGGGTCTGAAGTACGGAGAGCGTAGCTGTAATTATTAACTCTTATGATACATTGTTATATTATTATAATATCTTAATTATAAACAACTATTATTTCTATCTATGACTAAATTACATCGTTACATCATACATACAAGACACGAAACCAATGGTCGTTGTTCAGTACCTCTGTTTTATTAATGTTCCTTTAAATGCAATTAATATATGTCCAATAAACTAATTCATTAATTAAATATTCAACAGAGGGAGGGGGCAACTCGTTCGGGGGAGAAGGGTACGGGGACGATGGAAGCGGGGGCGATTGGCTGTGGTGCTGAACACGGTGGCGATGGAAACTGGTGATGATTAGGGCGGGGAACAATTGGGAAAGGTGCGATGGGGAAGGTATTAAAGAGGAGTGGGCGAAACGGGAGCTGGTCGATGAAGAAGGAAGCCGAAGGGGAAAGAAGGAGGGGGAAGATTGGCGGGGACGATGCCAGCAGTTACGATTGGGCGAGGAAGTGGAGGGAGGGGAGAAGGAATCAGTGTGAGGGAGGGAGAGAGGAGAAAGAGTGCATGGAGTTCAATCGTTCACAGCACGCGAAATTGCGTCGGCGGTGACTGCACACACCTCCCTCTCCTTTGTCACTTCTCACGCTTCACAGATTTCAATAGGCCACTCGTGAGGGCCGCTGAGCCACGTTACTCATTAATGCTCCTAAAAATTTCCTCGCCCTTGACTAACTTCTTGGAAAATGGTACCATGATCTTACTTGATGAGGGTTTTCGTTGTATGTTATTTCCATTTCATCGAAAACAAATTACCATGCTGAACGTAGTTGATTTTAATTTAAATAGCTCAGAGCTAACGTCGGTGCTCTGCAGTTCCCCTGAGCAAGAGGATCTAGGGTTCGTGTCCCGACAACGGTGGTGGATTTTCGACATTAACTAGGTGGAATTAAATCTCTGGATGAGATTTTTAGCGGGATACTGCTCTGGTTACTTTGGCAATGGTTACTTTTCAATGGTTACTCCTGTGAATTTTAGATTGATTGTTGATTTCGGGGACATCAACTGCTATTCATTATTCCCGTTAATGTACTGAATGTTTTTAATCTAGGGGTAGCGGTGTTCCTCCCTCGCCGAATGCTAAGATACGGCGCCGACCTAAATGTCGGCTTTCGGGGGCTTCCTTCTCCAGGTATCTCTCACCTCGGGGCACCACAACCGCGACAAGCTCTAAGCTCCCGGTTGGTCGCCGGACGTCTGTATGGTTTAGTGAAAGTAAGTACTAGTGTGAGTAAGTAAGAGGTGAGGATAAGAGAAAGAAAAGGAAGAAAAAATTGCGGGCTGTCAATAGCCCGTTTGTTAAAGTACTGCACCGGCATTCGCCTGGAATTTATCGAAGAAACCACGAAAAACTACCCATCAGAGTAGCTGGTCCCAAGAATTCTCCTCCAGACAGTGGGTGAATTCAACCGAGCTAGCATATAGCCAAAGACAAATCCGCCTCCTGGAACCGTACGACCTCTCGGCCAATGTCGCTACTGACACAGCGACAATGAGCGACTCTGAGCTAAACTCGCCCAACGTTCACACTTTCTCACTACGTTCCACTACGCGGAATGGCCTTTGCCACCGTAAACAGTTCAGATAAGTCTGATCATTTAATTTGAATGGATGTCATGAAAACTGGCATTGACGATCTACTTGGAAAATGAAATACGATTGCTAGCATGTGAAATGAAATATGATTGCTACACGCATTTGCAGTAAATACTTTTATAGTTGTAAACATAAAAGAGAATTTGTAAATGATAAAACTTGTTATTCTTTCGTTAATATCTAAAACTAATTTAAATTTGAATTGGTAATATTTTTGTAGTAACATGTATTGAAGTTACTTCTGTAGTCAACATCTAATCTACGATATGGAGTGCCAACATCTCTTTCTAAATTGCATACTTTGGACATTACATTGGAGCCTCGCCAGAAATAAAGACTTTATTATTATTGTTATTATTATTATTATTATTATTATTATTATTATTATTATTATTATTATTATTATTTTCTCATTTTATTGGTACATTTGAATGAATTATTGTACAGATACATAAAATCAAAGCACAATACCTCTATGTTTTTTAAAAAGAATTTATAATACATTATTTCCTATGAATATCCGCACTATCCTTGTTGAAATAACTGCCTTCTGCATGAGTTTGTACAGGTCTTCATTCCAACCCAGTTGCTTAAGGCCCCACTTCAGACTCCTAGGGATGGCTTCGGTGCTTGAAACAATTATCGGGATAATATTGACTCTTTCCATATTCCACCGTTTCTCAACGGGTTCAATAAGATCTGTATATTTACTGATTTTTTCGGTGTATTTGCTTTGAAGGTTTCCAGTATTTGGGACAGAAACATAAATAAGCATGACATGTTTCTCACACTTGCTAATCACAACCAAATAGGGTCTGTTGTGAATCACTGTCTGGTCTGTTAAGATAGTTCTATCCCAATACAAGGGCCACTCTTCGTTCTCCAGAACACTCATAGGTTGGTACTTGAAGTACGGTACCATATCTTCGGACAGAAGACGACATTTTTGAGCCAACGCTTGATGAAAAATTTTGGCCACCGAATCATGTCGCTGTTTGTACTCGGTGCCCACTAAATGTGTACAACCCGAGGTAACATGTTGAATTGATTCCACCGTTGGACAACCATAACGACATAACTCATTCTGCACATTGCCATCTCTAACAATTCGCTTCAAATAGTTATGCGTTGGAATAACTTGATCCTCAATAGTCAACATATACACTTCAGTTTCTGGAAAGATCTGTCCTGATATAAGCCAGTAGTTCGATGTTTCCATATCGACATGTTCTTGGCTCATCTCATGTGGATGTCTTCCATAAACAGCTTTCGCCATCGATAAATCTCTCTTTTGGCCGTCATTGCATGAGAAGTACGCAACATCCTGTCGCGACAGCTCTATCGGAGAATATGCATCTGCTTCAGAAATTGCTTTATGCATTTTTTAATGCATTTGCCGCAGAATGGAAATACATTCTCATGCTCTTCACTTGCCGACAAAGTTGGTTTCGAATATCCGTGAAAAATGAAAAATTAGTCGTTACACATTTCGTCAATGAATGCTCCTCCGTTAATGTTTCCAACAAGTTCAGAATATTCATTTGGCGTAACAAGGAAAGTTCACACTCTTTACGTACACTTCACTTACTTTCGTTCTCTATAAATTTCAGAACATATAAGTTGATTTCAAATTTCAAAAGTCATGCCCGTATTTTTTGTTCAAATTTATTTGATCTATCCCTCTCATGAATTCGTGTACTGGAACTAACAGTTCGTGAGTACGACCACTCAAAACTCAGGATCATTGGCGGGTGGCACTGTTTGAACGTGCGACCCCTGGCAGTTAAAATGAGCGCGAGCCCTCCATGGCTCGTTTCAGCACTGGTCGACGCTCCGTCGCTGACCTCGGCAGAACGTCACGGGAAATGTGAAGTATACTTCGATTTATTTAACGTGGCGCCTCAAGGTCACGAGCTGGAAAAAGAGGTGCACATTCTCATCCAATCGGAAGCTCCAAACCAAACATTTAAACCGTAACGAAGCTCCCAATTGGATGACTGTCCCCCTCTTCGCCCAGCTCGTGGCCTTGAGGCGCCATGTTGAATAAATCGGAGTATAGTGCTACCTCAAAGCACGAATTGAGGTCGCGTTCCCCTGCTAGTGCGGTAACGACTGCCTGTCCGCGGCTACAATGCACAGCAAGCGGTACGATCGTTGGCTCGAGCACTTGGGCCGGTGCGGACACATCTTGCACGCGATTTTTCTATCACGATTTGCTAGCTGTCCACGGCCAGTCCTTATTTAACTCAACTCATGAATGGGCATGGGCCCTTCGAAGCTTAATTACATATATTTCAACACCCGACTCGCCCACATGCGGCTGCGGAGAAGATCAAACCGCATTTCTTCTGCTCTGTTACTGCCCACCCCAATGGTGGTATTCTCGCCATAAAGTGGAAACAACGCATTTCGAAAAAAAACCGATTTTACAAATCAATTCAGAACTTCGCCAAAGAATCATCCAAGGACAAATCTTACTTAATGGATGATTAAGCACCATCTGCCACTAGACAGAACCACCTTTCCTGGCTCCTCGTGCCAGGGATAGTAACGTGCGGCGTGCTCACTACATCAATACGAAAGCGGGGATCCGTCACGACCAATCAGTGGGATCACAGCATGGACAAGAGCAATTCGCGGGCAGCACGGCCCAGCAGTAAGAAGATGGACAAGTTGCTAAACGGTCATCAGGGACCACCCGGGAAGCCATAAGAGCAGCGGTTGGAGACGAAGAGTTGCTCGCAAGGCAACGTCCCTCACACAGCACACATATCCCATATATAGAATATCCATCACTTAATCATTAGTAAATACTTGCAAATATTAGTTTTAAGTCTTATGTTAAGTTCTTACAACTCAAAATTTCATTGTCTGTTTATGTATACTGACGGCTACATCTCAATATTAAAAATTAACACAGCCTTTTCTAAATTTCCTGTTATAAAGAGTTTTTGTACAGCACAATTTTTTAAAAGCGAATTTGTTAAGTAATAGATTGGTCTGACATAGGAGCTAGTGCTCGGATACCAGTCTTCCTAGTACGGCTAGACCGACGCTTTCGGCCGAGTACACTTTGAGTTTCACAATAAACACATATACTGTCCATGGCCAGGAAATCCACCGCGTTTTTTCAGCGAACACTAGACGCTGACTCAGCGAAATCTTTCAATGGTTTGTAATGCGCGCTGCTCTGGACTACGCTAGCGCTCAGCAAAGAGCTTACGTTCTTCACAGTTCGCATCAGTTCTCCTATGAGTGATTTCTGCAACGAGAGTGGATAAACATGGCCGCACTTAATTGTTTCTTCCGTACGAAAGGCACACGTTGCTATCGCCGAAGGAACACTCCGCGCGCTAACTTTTCTTGAACTTCTCAGTCCGGCAACTTTCTAGCGACTGCCCCCTTCTTTTAGAGGGGCGGCGTCTCGCACCGAAGCACTTCTCTCACTTTTCAGGGAGCAGCCAATGACAACTAAAAGTTGCTTTCATTCTTTTCTTAATTTTCCTGGTAGGCTGGCGCGTTACTCGCACGATAGACTACTTCCGACGGAACTATTACGTCACTTATTGCGCGCTGGTTTTAAATATGCAAACGCGCAATGAACCCTTTTCTCGATTTCCTCTTTTCTTCCTAAAGCAAAGTCTGGACATCAGCTCGTTTTCAATTTTCTTTTACTCGAAGTGGACATCAATAATTGGAGGTCGAAAAGTATAAACGTGTAATGTATGTTTTAAATTAATTAAGGTTTGTCTTATTATTTTCAGATACAAATTTCTATTATTATCTCCAGTGGTAAAAATTTAAATATACAAGCAAAAATATTGTTATACTGTACAGATCCTTGTGCGAATCGGACAAAATATCTAGTTAATATGACCCTACATAAAACAATATATCCAATCATAGGTGCACCCATGATGAAAATGTATATAAACAAATGCAATTGTGCCAGGATTATTAAAAACGTTTAGAAGTAACATATGACATGTGGGACAAATGTTCTAGTTCGTATAATCCTTCGGTAATGTTCCAAGGATAGGTGCACCCATGAAGGGAGAAAAAAATACAAGTCTGCCGGAAAGTTAATAATAGAAAACAGAAGGCAGAGATCTGATACACTATTTCACGTGTGCTGAAAGGCGATGAGCGGCCTGGCCAGCACGTGAAAGCTTTATGCGAGGCCATAAGAACAAAAATGTCGATACTGCGAGGAGCCCATTCAGGCAAGAAATACGGGCGCGCTGCCACTTACGTGCACCCAATTCGCAGCCCTCGAGGGGGCAAAGCGAGGCGGGCACGCTCCAGCCGCCGGCACTAAAATGGATCCACACGTGGGAAAGTCTATGAGCGATGCGAATATACACTCGAATTTAAATATAGTGACACTTCAAGGTCACAAGCAGGATGGAGAGAGGACAGTCATCTAACTTCGTTACGACAATGTTTTGGTATTGGAGCTTCCGACTGGATGTCAATGTCCCGCGTTCGTTTCACCTCTTGACCATGAATGCCACTATGTCTAATCTGGACTACGAATAAGAGGCTGTTTTAATTGTGTTAACGTGCATTTGTTATCGAGAATTATCATCCGGAACTTAGACTGAACTAGCACCAACAGTTCAGTGGCAACATCGTTGACATCAGTACCATCGTGGACCGGAAGGTTCTAGGGGTCGAGTGCCAACACTCGACACAAACGACGGTACATACGAACGTCAAATTCAACCATTGTAAGGAGATCAGTTCTAGTGGTCGAGCGCTCTAATCGGTAGTCTTAAGTAGTTTGTCCGACCAATAACAGGCGAATGTCGGAGTGGTACCCTAGCAAACGGACAACATAGCACGCACGATCTTACCTTCCTCATCATCATCCCATTCTTTTCTCTTAGACACACACACGAACATTCCCTATACTATAACACATGTCACAAGGAAGCAGCTTGACCCTCCTGAAACGTTGCTCCACTGGACAAGATATCAAGAGGCGAAACACGCAACCCAACGTACTGGCCAGTACCGGATTTCACGTTTCAGCTTAATACCGCCACCTCTCGAGATATAAACTATACTTACGGGACTAATTAAGGCTTCTTAATAATGTCATATCGCAAGCGACGTCGGTTCCGAGAAAAACGACTTTTTCACTCCGCTGACGTTCATTTTTACTCCGGACAAATTTATGAAGTAGAATTTTGAGGATTTTGCCATATCCTAATTTATTTGATATTTAGGCATATGATACGTATATGGCAGGAGTTAACCGTCATACTTCTGAGTGAAAATGTGAGGTCGATTGGGATCTGATGTTATTATCCTCAGCACCTCAATTATCTCAATAGTTGTCTGTGTGTCACACACTACTCTCAAGCTGAAGAGACCTTCTACTCGCCAAAGAATGCAAAGACCAGAACGGCTGGGGCGCGCCCGAGCACACGCCTTTCCGTCCGAGCGCCCACAAGCCCGGCCCCTTCCACCCGTTCCAGCCGCCTGTCGCACGGTCTCCCACGCGCTGAGGGTCGCGCGGCGCGGCTGCCGGCGATAAGCCCCGGCGCTGCAGGCGATTACCCCGCTCAGGCGCAACGCTGCACTCCGCCCGCCACGCTGCCCCGTTGGGCGCGGGCTGCCGTGGGCTGGGGAGCGTAGCGAGCGTCGCGACGGTGAGCGCTTGGACCCGCCTTAAAGGCTCCCACAAACCGAAGCGGAAGATCCGCAGCCTACGCGGATTGGCCGCAGCAGAAGTTTCGCGTCACGTGTTGCCATATAAACATGTTCAGACCTGCGCGGCAGGCGATGGTCAGCATAGTTGCCTTCCAAGCAGTTGATCCGGGTTCGATTCCCGGCCATCGCACATTTTTACCCACTGGAAAAACAAAACGGAAGAGCTCCCCCCGGAGCAGACCGTTGAAACTATTGACATCATGGAGAATCACGGCACGCGAGCGTCGCGGCAACGGATTGGCAGCGTTTAATCAGCGGTGAAATTTGTGACGCAGCCAGACGCGTTTCTTCCACTGCAGCTCGAATTTCGTGGAAGTCCGCGCGTGTTCGGAAGTCTTCCCTTCCCTCTGGGTCGAGCGACCTTGCCAACCGTCACCAAACGCTGACTCATAATTGTCGCTTCGGTGTGAACGGTCCCGCGAATTCCGCGGTCGCGTCTAGCTCGGAACTTTCCGCGCCGCACTCGCTGCAGATCTATCGCGACGGTCTGTGTGAGCCTTTAAACGGACCCATACGCATTCACTCGGATTTGCAGTACCGTTGACCGGGATGTCCTAAATCTCGAGCCCCCAACCGTGGTAGATTTCCAAGATTGGTTATAGGGCTGACTCGAATTCAGCCAATCATGATGATTGATTGATTGTTAGTGAATCTGAGCGTGTCAAATACTGAGGTCATTAGTCCCGTACGTTTAGTGAATGTTTTGCATCGAGAGGTGGTTTCAGCAGAGGAAGATGAACGAAACCTCCCCCGCTAAAATACGCACTACACTTACCGGACTAATGGCCATAGCAGTTGAAGCACCTGGAAACTAATCAATCAACTTAATTTAGTCGCTTCCTAGATAATTCTAGCAGCTGGTGCTTTAATGGGGAGTTCTTCGCGGTTTACTCGATCAATACCAGGCGAATGCCGTAACAGTCCTCTAGCAAGCAGGCAATGAAACAAGCAGACCTCACCTTCCTCATCCTAGCTGTCATATTTGCGTTTGTGCATTTTTCTCAAACATACAGCTCCCGAAAAACTGATTTTACTTTTAGTGAGTACAAAAATGTAAAATTACGTCTCGTCAAGAAAACAAGAAAAAATGAACAAATGGCGAGAAAAGATCTGTTTGAAGGTCTGTTAAGAAAAGATCTGTTCGAAACAATGGAATGAAATAAAGTTGCCGGAGTGACCTTCTCTGTACGTGAAGAGAAAAAATATTGATGCCTTTGTTTGAAGTTTAATATTTAAGACCTCAGGACCCTTAGCGTTAATTAAATACCTATTGAAATTTCTCAGTAGAATAAAAGGAAAAAGCCTCACCATAGTCGACACCGATCTCACTGAGAGCTTGACGACTGTAAACACGATTAAATGTAGGCAATTAAAAAGATGGCTTCAGAGATAGTTTCGTTAATTTTCAAAATAAACGTTTTGGTCTTTATAAAATGAAATTTTATTTCGCAAACGGGGCTGCTGTTTAGAAATAACCAGCACATCCTGACATGTATGAAAATAAAACAAAACATTAATAAGTCATTTTTCAAAGCACACTCGGTAATTTACTAAAAACATTTCTCCACCTAATGCACGCTACTAATTAGGAAACATATTACATACCAGAGAGATACTTTAAAAGAGCAGAAAAATCGCAATTGGTAGTAAGTCTAGATGAACTGAAGAGAGCGAACTAGATTAGGATGCAGGAATGTGCACAATTTCTGAAAACACTGGTAAGAGCCATTGCGCACTCAAATTCATTACCCGAATTTCCTCTCATTAACCTCAAGCGTCAAGATTTCCTTGGTTAATGACGTGTACAATCTCTGAACGCGGGGAGAGCGAACACATTTGTAGTGGAGAGACGAAAGATGTTAAAGAGATAGAACAGAAGACTTGGGAGACCATTCTAACTGTACTCGCTCGTCAAGAAGAAGAAGAAGAAGCAGAAACTGCTACTGCAATGTAATATACGAGTATATGTATAGGCATTAAGTTAGTGGTGTTATAACAGTATATACTTTCTCGAATTATTTGTAAAATTTGCATAATATTCTATAACTAGCGCGCCCGTGCGAGAACTTTCGCATGTTAAATCTTTTTCTTATCCTTCCATTTCCATATTATGGGGGAAAATTTTTAGCAAAAAGCGTTTATTTGCTTAAAAATCTATAAAGGTAACTTCCATTGTACGTACAGAAGATCAAATAACATTAAAAACAATGCAATTGATATTGAAATAAATTTTCAACATACGTTTTTTTCTGTTTTAAAGACAGATGTTCTTGGAACAATTCACAATATTTCATTAAAAACATTTGAAGAAATTATGCAGTTTGCTTTTGTCTTGTCCTTGACAGTTTGCTTTTGACTTTCCTTGATGGACACAAAAATATTAGAAACGCTTTTTACTCTTCAGATAACTACGTAACGTTGTCCATGCAAAAAATACGGGACTGAACAAGTACAACCCCAACAATCAATGTCTGAAATTCAAACATATATAACTATATAGATATAACACAGCTACATAAGCGTTGTGGGTTGCATTTGATTTGAATATTTAGATGCGGTTTTTAAAACAAATCCTTCACGTTACTTCGCAAATCCTACACGTCGATTTTACGTTAAAGGGCAATTCGTCAAGTCTCCATGAAATTCGCTTTCTTTAGAATCCTTGTTTATGAAGAGCCTGTGAGTTCCATAAAACTCATATAATGAAGAAAAAACTGAAATAATGGAGGAGAGGAAACTAGTTGAACCCGCAAAAGAACTGCAGCGCGAAACCTGCATACTGCAGGCGTTCTGCCGTATCATTACCGCAGCCGTTCT
This sequence comes from Teleogryllus occipitalis, assembly GCA_011170035.1. Lineage (NCBI taxonomy): Eukaryota > Metazoa > Arthropoda > Insecta > Orthoptera > Gryllidae > Teleogryllus > Teleogryllus occipitalis. The sequence continues at coordinate 123,440 of BLKR01003649.1, read as the reverse complement.
GCCGCCTGCATTCTGCAGGCGTCGTTTTTACCCGTTGAACTAACCCATTATTTCAGAGTATAAGTACTGGTTTGAATGATACACTTTTACACTACAGAATAAGGTATGTATGAATATAGCGTTTGTGGGTCAATTCGACTATTGCCGGCTAGTGATGTTCCCAGGCCCGAAGTCTGTTTTTCTCTATAATCCACACCTGGAGGAAGGGAGACATGTGGCGAGCAAGCGTAATCCCATCACCGCACCGTAACAAAATTGGAGCCATTTTCTATAAGATATTGAAAATATCGTTGGATGCCTCGTATAAAATACGCCGAAAATTTAAAATAATTGTTTCAAATTGAAGGTCCCGCTACATCAGCAGATCGATCTAAAAATATCAAATTTCGTGAAAATCTTATGTACGGTATAGGCGTTAGCTTTGTTTACAGACCGACAGGCAGACGGGCAGACATTTTGGTAAAAGCCGATTTTTTGGAATTAGGGATATATGAAGCGTGGATTCCAAATATACAACGTATTAGAGAAAGTAATTTACTACATATAAATGCAAGAAAAATCCACTTTTTTTTATATTAGAGGTTGTAATGTTTCACAGGTCCATACTTGTGCATTGAAAGTACGTTCACAATAACACCAGGAAAATTCTTCCACGAGTTTATTTTAAGTATTCATACATGGTCAGTATTCATACATGTTTATTAATTCATACAATACTGCATTCATTACCAGTAATTTAAGATTTAGTTGCAATATTATTGCTCTTCACTATTGAACAATTTGTCACACTTCATTATCGACTCACATATAATTCTCTCATGTTTTTTATCAAAAAAGAAAAATGATAAACAAATGACGAAAAATATTGTTAAATAAAACCTAAAACGTCATAGGAAGGTTTTCTATAAAAAAGGCAATTTTGGCTCCAGCATTTACAATTCTTTCTCTATACTACTTTGTATAAGAGAAATTTTAAGAATATTGAAATATACTATTAAATATCACATTTATTCAGTAACATGACAATAATAGGTATTTATATTAAATGAATCAGTACAAAACAAACTTGATTATTAACTGATTGTTTTAGTTTTTATTGTACACGTCGGCGTGTAGGGTTTCTCTCAGCCAGGTATCTCCACAGGCAGAGTAGCTCCCGACTGGTCTCCCATCATGTGTGGTAGCGTACAGTTCAGTTCTGATGTCTCCGGCTCTGTGACGTCATGCCATTTCACTGTGTCAGTCGCAGAGCGAAGGAGAGGGGGTGGAGTGGGGATACAGAAAGGAAGCGACGGTAGGGAGTGGGGGAAGAGGTGGACACTACTATTGAGTTAAAGACATTGACCTTACCTAATCATTGTCCCCTGATGAACTATCGCTATTTTCAGTGTCTTCACACTCGATATCCGAGTCCATATTTATAACAATACTGTCTATAATATCTGGCACTGGACCGTCCCTCCCCCAGTATTCATTTTCAAGTTTCATGACAAGAGCGCAGTAACCCTTCCAGTCTTCAATAGTGACTTTAATGATAGCCCAGTTTGTAAGCTCTAAGAACTTCTTTGCTTTCCTTTATAAGTCTCTTAATTTTTGCCCATGCCATTTCAATGGGATTCAGAAGGTGGATAACAGAATGACCGCTACTGGCAAACAGCTCATCAATTTTGTATGTCTTGTTCTGAGGTTTTAGTTGCAGAACTAGTTGGTATAATTCAGGCTTCCTCAGGTTTTCATTAGCATGCATTCCTTTTGCATTCAACCATTGAATCATGTCGCGCATTAAAATGCATATGCAGTTGGGGTTTTATTGGCTAACACAATGATATGGAGCATTATCAAGAACAGTTACTGCCTTAGAAGGCAGTTATTGTAATAATGTTTCTCTCACCCAATTTTCAAAATTTTCTTGATTCATCTGACCATGGTAGTCGCCTGATGCAGAATCGACCTTCACTATAAATTGTCGAATTCGATTTCCGCTTCCCCATTTCGCATCTAACATTCGCGCACTCTGAATCAAAACTGAGCTAATGTTCGCGAAACCAATGCATTGACCAAGCACGTGCTGGCCCTTGCCTACAGCCCATGTGTGACTCACGGACGTCTGTCAAACAAATCCTACAGCCCATCACCTTATCGCGCTCCCTTCACCCCGCGGAGAAACTTAGACCCCTCTCACAGGGCCGGAGAACTCGGAACCGAACTGTAGTGCATGTAAGTGTAAGTAAGACAAGGAAGAGGTTGGAAAGACTGCGCACGGTCCGTTGACAGATTGTTCGGATACTGTTCCGGCATTCACATGGTATACATCGGAGAAACTACGGAAAACTACCGATCAGAGCAGCCGGTCGTTACAATATTACCTAAAGCTGAACCGCTCGCACAAAAACCATCATGGCGGACGTACCTTTGGTGAAGTCTCGGAGGCTGCCCCCACCCTGCGGCAGCTGAGATTTCCCCTCTCGGCGATAAGGAAGCGCGTAGGCGACAAGGAGAGGGCGACTGCGAGACGCAGCGATCGCAATGACTCACTCGTCATCACTGCCCTCGGCCTCAGAAGAAGAACTCGCACTGTCAGGAGTGTCCAAAGAAATGACGAATCCATTAATGTGTTGGTCCATCACGTTGTCTGAATTATTATGTCGCCTCTATTTCCTGCACATGTTCGTGGCATTTCTTCCATTGTTCAGCAGAGTATTGTGCAAACGCTTCTCTGCAAAACGTTCCCTTTTCTTTTAAAGAGGCACCAATTGTTTCTGCTGAGATGCGCCCTTTTATAAATCCCCAAATAAGTTCTAATGGATTTAGATCTGTATGGTACGGTGGAAGAGGGAGAGGAATGTGGCCATGTTCAATGATTGTTTGATCAACGACGTATCGTTGTTCAGTGGGTATATTTTGAATTATTTGTAATAACGGGGATTTTGTAATGGATCAAAAGCAACTCCTTGATTATTTAGCCATTCTACTATATGTTTTTTCAAAAAAGCAGAGTTCGGTTTTCTGTCAGTTTCGGTACAATGGTACTTTGCGTTGTCCATTACTACAACCGAGGCACGGGACAACTTCATTAGGAACTCTTTCAGCCACTTGGTGAATCTTTCTGCGCTAATGGACGTGTGATAATCTCCTATTTTTTGTTCCGAAGAGAATATCAACAAGGCATCATCGACAAACCCGTCTTCACCTCCCCATGAACAATAATTAATCTTTGTCCTTTGCCTATTCTTGTTGTAACGCCAATTTCTTTCTCAGACTGCCAACACGATGTTCCACTATGTGATGCCTGTAAGTAAGTTTCGTCGATATGCACTATATAAAACCCTTCTTTCTTGTATTTACGGATTTCTTGTAAGTAACATACGCCATGTTAAAATATCGGAGCGTTCGATAGGGAGTTTTCTATTGGACTGGCATCTTTTCCACTTGAAACCAAGCTTCCGTAATCTCATTCTGAGGAATTCTCTGCCACAGTCGATAACTTCGTCTTCCTTCAGTACTGTTAATAGCTTTCCAAGAGTGCGGAATTCTTTTTTCATAGTGTAAAAATTATGAATTTTCTGCCTAATAGCAGAATTTGTAAATGAAACCACTTCAATCAGTTTTTTTCTCTCTATTTTCTTTCCTTTGGGAGTTGAAAATGTGAGCTGACCCTTCCCTACACTTTCACGCCTTTCCCTAATTACGTCTTCACTGTGGATTCCAAAATACCTGTCGCATCACTCGCCATCTGCACAACATTTCCATCGCGCAAATTAATTTTGAGCTGGCAAAAGTACTGAACCACTCGATAAACGATTTCACGCGTTTGTCCTCTCAGGGGCCTCCCCGACACACTAGTGGATAATAATAATAGTAATAATAATAATAATAATAATAATAATAATAACAATAATAATAATAATAATAATAATAATAATAATAATAATAATAATAATGTCTTTATTAATGGCGAGAATGAAGAATATGCCATTATAAAATACACAATCGCGAACAAAATTTGGCAATAACAGCAGCTACTATGTAAAACACACTGTCGTTGCTCACTAGCCACTGTAATACGGACGGGAGACCGAAACTCTTCTTCAAGACACGGCTTATTTTCTGTTGATCGTTTGGACAACTCCTACTATAGAACATGTAAGCTGCCTTTCGTCTGATCCATCTCACTCATCAGTTTCTTATCGCCAAACTCGCAGTGTTGAATGACCGCGCGACGAGAGAAAGACAGAGAGAGAGAGAGAGAGAGAGAGAGAGAGAGAGAGAGAGAGAGAGCTATGTTGTGACAAAGAGCGCAGGCAGGCGGGGAAATATTAGGAGCTTTGGAGGAAGAGACCAAGTCCGGGCATGGAAGTGGAAAGTTTTTTTGAGTGGTTGAGCAATAGCTATCTCGCTATTGTCAAAAATGCTGCTGCTGTGGTGCTCCGTCCTCGCTCTTAGCTCGAAGCATATGACTCCTCGGAAAGAGGCACTGCATTGCCATCAGCTGCCCGAGTCATCTCATCTGGTCAAATCCAACTTGAAATATAAATTCCTTTGATATTTAAACCAATAAATTATTCTATTTTTATGTGTAGCACGTATTGTAACAAGTTTCTAAGTCGTTGACGTTATCTCGTTATTTGTGATTCAGTTCCCTCGATCCATTTTACAAATGCTGAGATGGTCCCTTGCTTTGCTCCTAAACACTGAATGTAGCTTGACAATCTGTGCACGTTTTTCTTGAACTCGTGAGCTTGAGAAACGTGAGAGGTTTAAGGCAGTTATTTCGTTAGCAGTAACTGCAAATCGAATCTGTAACTCAGCGGTCCAAATAAATTTTACTACACGGGAGCAAATATTTTTACTTACTCGCCTTAGGAAAAAGTACTTCGTAACAAGAGAAAGTTATGTAATTGTGCGCTGGAACACGGCGAATGTTTTGCTATTAAATGATATAAAGTCATTCGTTGCTCTATTTATTTATTATTCAATTATGTAGAGAAAATTAGAATATTGTGTGTAACAAAATAGTCCAGGTTTAAAGACATTTGCGCAAATTGTAACCCACCCGGACATACGTCACATTTTTTACTGTTTTCTGACTATAAATACAAAAATAAATAAGACGTAGTATCAACATCATACATCACTCAAAAGCCAAGTAATAGGCTTTCAATAAACTGAGTTTAGCTCAGCAATAGTTCCACATTACACAAATCCACATTACATAGTTTATTATCTACATATTTAAATCATATCAAAGCCTGTTGGTTGGTGCACATGTAACACTGTCTACCATTCCCGTAGTTTTACTTCATAGCATACATTTAAACATTCGACAATATTTGTTATAACTTTCTTATGCTTACCTGTTCCGTCTGAAAAACATAGTGCAGCCGTGCACAAACCAGTTGGGAAGTCGTGTAACGTAATCACCGATATGAACGTGATCTACAGAAACTACACCAAGCTCTCCATGACTCACTGTGCACACCTTATGTTCGGAAGAAGGCCGTTTATAATTTCATTGGTCTACGTGTAGAAACTAATAATTAGACGTATTTGCACCTCTCCATAATAGGTATTATCACTTCAAACGAAATTGTTTCATCAAGACTTTTCAAATATGGTTTAAAGATGATATTAATGCTCCAACAAATCCTAAAATATACATGTAAACATTTGCTATCAAATAGCCAAACAAGCACAACTTAAAAATAAAATGAATGAAATACTCACTATCAAATTTACGTATTTCATTAATTTCCTATTTTAGTGACATTTGTAGCTGTGCACAATTAAATAATTTTTCCAAACTTTTTGACCTATGAAATTTTTTTGAAAAATAACCTTTGTTTTTGAGTCTCAAAATAAGCCTAAAATAGCCATCGGACGAGTGAAAGAAAACTTAAATTACTTAAGAAACTTGAGCAAAATAATGTTCAAACTATTCCTCCAATTCATATTTACAACTCTAGAGCAATATTAACTCATCTGAGTGGAATGTATTTTCGGCAATTGATCTTTCTAGGAATTTTCATAACTTCGTGGAGTGTCCTTTCGAATAGAAATTTCCGAGTACTTAGTATGTAAGCTCTCGCAGAATCGTAAATCCAGTTTATTCATGTTCCATGTTGTGGTCGTGTGGCTGGAATGCAGACGCCCGCTACGATTATTTCGCTAATAATCGTAATAATGTAATAATGTTATTTGACCGCATATTGTTCACTTATCACTGGTTACCATTACGAAATAAATATTTTGAATGTGTATTTCACTTTACGAAATGTGTCAGTTCGTAGAGTGATGGCGTAGAGTAGTCAGGTCCAAACTCCACAAAATTTTAAAATGTGTAGCTTAGCGATAAAAGAAACGATAACAATACCTATATGATTTCAAATTCTAAGAATTTTCTATATATGCGTAATATGCATTAATTTTAGTTAACATGATTCATGTGAAAATCTCAATAAAAAGGCGATTTATATTCTAGATGAAAGTCTCAATACGTAATATTGTAAGAAAGAAGTATGAATCTGTTTTTGGATACATTTCTTAAAATGTACCAAAACATGCAAACGCGCATGGAAAAAGTGTACATTTTTAAATGAGTGTGCCACGAAACACACAATTACAAAATTTGAGAGCTGTAGTGAGCGTGCATAAAAACAGGAATAGAAACAAGCATAGAAATCCTATCTTAATGATAATCATCCAGTGTTCACAGGTTATGAAAATCGAAAGTTGTTACAAATTTATTTCCTTTAAATAAAATCAAGTGGTTGCTTCAGTAAATTATTTCATTAAATCAGTTCCTATGCAGTGTAGGGTAGTGAAATGACCTCATCCAAGACTTTGAAAACTCTCGGATTTTGCAAATCGTGAAAATTCTCGAGGAAGATTTCTCCGTGTTCTGATATGTGTGATGAATGGAGGTTTGAAGTCACTTCAATTATTGACATTTTTCATATTTTTACTTTCTCGCTACGGTTATGTAATGTTGCGCCAGAAAACTAATTTTCAGCAGAAAAGCTATTACTGAACCGTGGTAACGAAACAGGATAAATCCAGCTGCTAAATTTAGAAAAAATCCTCTTACACGTGGAGTAGCCAGAACTCATGTTTTGTGAGTCCTTGATACCGAGAAATCGAATAACGCCAAATTTTTGTCGTTTGTCTGTCTCGTCTGTCTGTCTGTCTGTCTGTCTGTCTGTCTGTCCGTCCGTATGTGAACAACGCTAGCGGCTAAACCGTTTAGACGATTTTCTCCAAAATTAATACTCCGTAATCAATCTAGCGGATGTCACCTCCCCTTTAATTTGAAACCGATATTCTAACTTCAAGGGGTACTTTACAGGAAGCCCCTCGGACATTTTCCAAATTCTCAAAAAAATTAGTCCATCGCTTTTTATAAAACACTTTTTGTTGGATAGAGTGAAGGACGTTTAAGCAGATCTCATGTTCATTGAAAACGCTGATTTTTCGAAAATTGGAAAAGTTGAATTTTTTTTCGGCACCTTTCTACAATTACAATTATAAAGATAGAGATTTTTCTTAATTAAATCTTTTTTAAGATAGATTTTGAAAAAAAATGCGTGTTTTTTAAAGATAGGATACCTTACATTTTATATCCGAAAGTCTGTTAGAAATTAACCGCTCTATCTCAATATTGCGCAAGTATCCGGAAACTTTGAGATCGCATCAGCAAGTGGCGAACATACCTCATCGTGTGAGGGAATGAAGTTACTGCCGCGACAACATGGAGAACGTTAATTTGAATAAATATATTCCCCACTGAACTTAAAAAAACGTTCACAGATGGTACATCTCACAATATCCATTTCTAGTCGGCGTATATATCTATCTTCTTAACTTCTAATTCTAAATATTATTTATAAAACACCAATAGAATTTCAAAGCGATATCCGATTAGCACACGTTACTCACATGTTTGCTTTTATGACTAATCTATGACTATACTATGTTTGCTTTTATGACTTTCAAATACAGAGAGCAAATGTGTGGCTACTTTAACCTCCTAGGACGATACTTCAAATCTTAACATGACTTTTATAGTGTACTGACTGATATGTATTTGGCGATCTTTGATCGGTAGTCCGACTTCGCCGGCCAGCTATCAGTGTCCCCCATGCCTGGGCCTAGTTAAATTTCCATGGTTGAGGGTAAGAGCGACATGAGGCGAACATGATGTATTCTCTTCACCGTAACTAGCAAGATTCGCCTGGTTGAGCTTTCCTTTGTCACACAGCTACAGAAACTGGGACGATTTTAAAGGAAAGCTACAAATCTATTTTTGCTTCGACCAGGAATCGAAACCGAAACGACAGCACGGGAAGCTAGTACGCTGCCCATGAGCCATCTCAGATGCATAGACTGATAGCGTGTTTTATTTAATTGTGATACTTTTATCATTATTCTCAAACATTGAGAAGGTAATTCGCAAATGAATACGAAACGTTTCCTCACTGTATTAGAAAGAGAAAATTAAACCTTAACTGTAAATAACGTGTATTGTAAGATTATACATGTAGCTTATTCGTCTTTTAATATCTTCTATTCATTTTTTTTGTAAGTAATGAAGCTGCATGAAATCTTGCATTAATTCAGCGTAACTTCTGTGGCACTTCTATGAATTTAAATTTAAATTAATTCAGGAGCGCATAGCACGCATAACGAAACACGCAATATCAAGAGAAGCATTTCATTAAAAAAATCCCCCGCCAACCGAAAAACATTCGTCGACGAAGACTTTTCAAGTATTGTGTTCCCCAAGAGCATCTTTAAAGTTAATTATTGTGGTTAAAGAATTGAAGGTACAGGATATGCGTGGATAGAGAAAAGGAAGCTTTTTTGGAAGGTAAATGGTGAGTCGAGACAAGCTTGAAAAAACTCGAACTCCAAAACTGTAACAAATTCAGGCACGCATTTCTAAGGAAATAATTATGAAGAAAGCGATTATTTAATTGGAAAGATCCTGCATCAATAGATTGCTTATCAACAGCAGCTTATAAAATGCAAGGTACTCTATTGTAAATACGTACCTAACGTACCACATCATATTCTCAAAATGATGAATACCGCCTTTATTGGGGCAGAACAGTTCTCACAGATCAGACAGTCCCTTACAACCGACCTGATTTAGTTCTAATAGACAAGACGAAAAGGCAAGCCTACCTGACATGGCCATACCAAACACGAAGAAACTTCAAGAGAAGTATGTCGAGAAGATCACAAAATATGCACAGCTAGTTGAAAGTGTCAAGTGACAGTGGTATATGGACCATGTGAGAATCATCCCCATTGTCATCTCTAGCACCGCAGTAATTCCGCAGACACTTTAAAAGGTTAAAAGATTTGAATATTAATGTGAATATTTGTAAAACTATGCAGAAGGCTGTGGTCATCTCGACAACTGGAATATCTCAAATGTTTATGTGGTATATCTAAATTCATAACGAAAAAATGTTGATAAATATGCTTTAGTCAAATATAATCTGTGTATTTGTCCTTATCAAAAAAAATTAATAAAATATTCATAATAAAAATAATATGCAAATTGTATACAATACGCAATAATATGTTACCCAGTGGCCAAAAGTATTAATGTTTCCAGTTTTGGGAAAATATATTTTAGAATACGTACCCCAATCTCATTATTCTTCTCCGAGTTATGGAGAACTATGCTCAATTATAAAAGAAATTAAAAACTGTCAAAGCCAAGCTATGTCCATTTACTGACTTTGAACTGCATCTTCAAACTCCTCTGGTGGTTACGCAGGGTACGCAGCGGAGGTGTAGCGGTTTACGAGGCCGCAGAGAACTGATATAGAAACCATTAGATTACGGATTGGATTTCTTACTGGATTGGATTACTGATTGCCTGACTGGACTACTGGCTGGATTACTTGAATTGCTGATTGGATTACTTGCCCCATTTAATGTGTCCTCCGCAGCTCCCTCAACCAAACTTAGTTCACCTGACAGGCCATCCATTTGCTCATATTTGTGATAAAAAGTGACTCTTTATCCGGATTGTCCTCTCGTGCCAAGTCACGCTCAGACGATTCAGTCTTAGACGCATCCTTAAGGTTCTACTCAACTCAAGCCCGAAGACAAAGGTCAGACCCATCCTCAAGGACACACTCTGGCTCATGATCAAAGCCTTGAGCAAGCAAGTGCCTTTCCAGCTTCTCTGCAAACTCCTTTTCAACTTTAGTCAGATCGTTATTAAAGTCATCCTCCAACTCAGCGGCAGCCTCACCTGCCAGTTGGTCCTCATCTTCATCTGCAGGCAACCCTCAAGCACAACAAATGACTACTGGCTAGTTGGGAGAGAACGAGAACTCATCACATTTTTCGATGCATTCTAAGGTTCTCCCGGCTCATTTGCAGCAAAGACAAGAAGCACTGGTTTTAAATGAAAAATCAGAGCAGACCGTTCCAATTGCTCAGGTAGTTGTGGAGTAGCAGTACATAGCCATACAGGGCGCTGCTGCGGCGGCAGACGTTCTGGCTGCCAGTGCAGCCTATGTTGTGCACCCTGCCTGAGCTCCAAACGCGGTTCCTCTGGTCTGGCTGGAACTGAGAATCCAGCTCTCTCCTGGTACCAGCAATTGGTACCAACAGAAGAATTTGGCTCCTCTTCCAGCATCTGGGACTGTCCAAATAGCTTCTGGTGGAAATTCAAACTCAAAAAAAATTTCCCCACATCATGCCTTTTCAGCAAGAGATACGACAGCTGGATATGTGGTTCTTGAGAACACTGGTAAAAGGAAGGCTGTTAAAGGTGGAGAGATTTCAGGTGCCCACAGAGGACCTATGATTGCAAATCCACTGTCGGGGGCAGTGAACTCTCTGTCTAGGAGGCACATTCCAATGACAGCCCATTCAACTATCCAGAATGGTGTGAATGCAACTACTACAAATTCTTCGCCCGCTACTGACGCTGAAGCACTGGCACACATATTCAATGGTTTGCACAGATATAAGCGTTGCATAAACAGCTACTTCAGCAACAACAGTTACAACAACAGTTACAACAACAGTTACAACAACAGTTACAGCAGCAACAGCAACAACAACTATTACAACAGAAATAAGAGCAGGCCTCAGGTGCTGGTGTTGGGAATTCTGCATGTCCACCCACAAGTTCTGCTGCCTCTGGAGCTGAGGACGGGTCCACAACAACCGCAGAAACATCAATAGCAGATGATGCACTTGGCAAAAATGGTACCGGCTGTGCGTCCTATGCCTATCCACCAACTACCTGCTCCTTTTATGACTGCTGGTATCCCAGGTCTTGGCTGGTCAGTTTGGCCTCCTGCAGGAAACACTCCTCCACACTACGTGGGTGATTGGATCATAAATAAATCAGATGGAACTCGTCTCGCACAGAGATTGCCGCTTGTGCCCAATGAAATCCACAATTAATTGGTTGGTACTATCAAACCAATACAATTCTCATTCAATAATTTATACCTGGATCATATTGTACGGTATTCTTGAATGCGACGTGAAAGTCTCATACATACAGTGAAAGTCTCATACAATACATACATACATACACCGAGTGTGACTTACTAGAACTGGTTAAGGTTGTTAAAAGAAATTTAAAAAAACTAAAGGGAAGAATAGTTTTGACTTGTATACACTGTAAAGCAAATGATCAGTTTGTGATAATAAATCGGTATTTTATGTCGAACAATTTGTATAATCGTGCAATGCTTATTTGTAATTTTGGTGGGTTTTTAATAGTTCCTTATTTAAAAGTATGACATTGTCTTGTTCTGTAAACGATATTACGGCGGTTCGTTCTATAACAGATAATTTCTATCTAGTGATTGTTGTGTTTTTGAGAGGAAGCCTCCATTTCTCCGAAAAAAAAAATAATTTGGTTACTCATCAAGTCTTAAAGAAATAAGGAAGAAATAAAATATTCTAAATGGCCTATTGAATAGCAGTAGTAGTAGCCTATTGAGTAGCATTCACGCGGTGGAAATTGGCGTTGTCAGAGACCTACAGCGGGGTTGCATTCTACCCCAACGGAACCTGGCCCTTTGGCAGAGTCCACGAGAGTGGGTATTTTTCATTACTTATTTATATTTTTTATTTTTTACGTCAAAAACGGGTAACGTGTGACGTGCTATGGGAAGTGATTTTACGTCAAAACCGGTAAAAACTGTGTGACGTGCTATGAGGAAGTGAATTATGTGCAAATTTTCAAAATTCTGTGATCCCTACGCTAAGCCATATGTTACTGGAATTTTGAAAACAGAAACAAATTAGCGTTTTTTTGCAAGGATTGTAAAAAGAAGCTCCAAAGTAATGAAATCTATTTTCAAGGATAAATCAGCAATAAATTTGAGGTCTTACCCGTCATGTCCTTCGTCAAGAGATAATACTTCCTGCTGCGACAACATGGAAATGATAATTTGAATAACTATATTTCCCACTAAATTCTAGAAGACGTGAACAGATAATGAAGTTACATTTATGTCCAGAAGCAAAACAAGGGGTCATCTCAGCATTTGCTCAATGGATCAGGGAAACTGGACGAAAAACCTGATCGCGATAGGGGGCGGGGGTCATTGACCCGGAGGCTGCGATACAATTCTTGTTCGAGGTTGTTTAGATGAATACAGTCAAAATGGTAAATAATACATTATAGATCACTGTTAAAAGTAATGTTACTTTCCTTGCGATGCTTAGTATAGTACCTAATTGTATAGAAACAGTTATGCAGCAGAGACGATTTCACTTGGGATTTAAACTTTTCTATCGAATTTAATCGTTTAATATCATCTAGCAAAGTGTTTAAAAATAATGTACATGTATTGTATGTGAATTCTTTGCAATGAGCTGTTGATACTGTCATCAGATGAATATGATTTCTACGTCGAGTGTTATAATAATAGATATCGTCGTTCTCTGAATTCTCATTTTTGACAATAACTACTGATTCGTAAATCAACAGACAAGGTAATCGTAAAAGTTCTAGATTAATAAAGAGATGCTTACAAGAATCACATGGGTGGGATTTGGTTATTATTCGTACAATTCGTTTTTGTAATCTAAAAGTCTGGGAGCTACAAGATGTATTTCCCCAGAATATTACGCCATATCTCAGGCAGGAATCAGTGGCATATATTGCTTGCATGCTCTGGGCTATCGCTGACCTTAGAAATAAACTTTGAGTATATAAGTATACATAATCTTCGATTATGTCGATTGTCTAGTTTGTACTACTTTTATTATACCTGTATTTATAACAGATTCACGAAACATTCATTTTTTTTTCAATTTCTCATTGTACGAACGACGATTAAAAGGCTTCTCTAATAAACGCCGTTCAATACACTCATTGTCAAGTAGCAAACTTCTCGAAGTGTGTTGTGACATTTTTTTCAAAATACCTTACCAAATATTTGACAATAGTTAACTTTGACACTACCAAATACTTAATATATTGCAATTTTAAAACGTATAACACGCTAATTATTCTGCATTATGTATTTGTACACTCACCACCAATCGTGTGTGTCGTGCATAAAAGCGCACATCTAATTTACTTTGTCCGTTTACTACCCACTGCCTCCGAACCTCCGAACTGCTCCGAGCGTGTCAAGAAACCGCTCGAGATATCGGCAAACTGAGCCCTTGGCTGTCCCTTTCTTACGAGTAGGAGGGGGGAGTGAGTCATGCAACGAAAGCACGCTGTGTGGATGCCGCTGAGTGCCAGCGGTTTCTTCGGTGTTTGCCGCCTCTCAAGAAGACTGATGCGCCGACTAGCGAGCGATTTAATACACATATCAACAGAACAGATTATATAGAATTTTAAAAAATGAATGTCGCTGGAAAAGAATGTGGCCTATAATTATTTTAATATAATATATATAGTCAGATATTTTTCGTCTCGTAGTTTTCTCGGGCTACCGCCGGTAGCCGCGGTAGCCCTCAGTATACACCACTCGTGAGAATGAACATTCGCGAAATACACACAACGAGCAGTATGAAGGCGGACTGAATTTGAAAGAATTCTGAACGCGTAGCATAATGAACTTAATTTTGTGTTCAATTCATTTAAATGGACGTTCCATTTAAGGTTTGACTGAATTGAGAGACCTAAAAATTTTGTTGCCTTAACATCAGTCAATGGTACACCGTTCATTTTCAATGGAGCACAGAATTGTTTATTTGAAATGGAAAACTGCATTAAAACCGTTTTATTTTCGGTTGTTGGTCGAAACGTTGGGTGACGCACCAACTCTGCCGCGGCGAGAGATAGGACAGTTCCGGGGTATAATTAATAAAAAAAATTAGAATATAGAGAATGTAACGCTGAGGCAAAACACATCGATTTTTCGGGAAGAATGTGTAGAATAAAATATGGTTATTTTGAAGAACAAAACGTAATGACACGGTAGTTACGTATATAGTAGTTTGAATATATTTTGCACATCGCACATAATGTGAAAATGCTCAAAATCGAATTTGTGATGATATATTTGCTTTAAAATTATTAACTTGGTACAATGTTCCTGTTGTGTTCCAGATATAAAATTTAAACCATAAAAATCGATAACAATGTAAAATGATTTTTACGCATTCATAAGGCGATATAATGGATGGCTTACAGCTCTGAAAGTTTAATTTATAGTGTTCTTTTACTTTAAAAAAGATTTGATCAACAGTTACTGTACAATTATTGAAAAACTGGAAGTCCATTTCGATGTAATCAAGGTAAGCTTGCGTCAAAATATCTTTGATTGTCTGTATAAAGGACTGAAAATACTTTAACAATCGAGATTTATTCGGGTTTGTTTCTTTTGTACATGTGAGAAATTGCTTGATTCTGTCTATCTAAATAATTGCTTATATGCGCTTCGTGCGAATAGGTTTCAATTTTTTCAAGTGATGGCTGAAGTGTTAACAGGGCAGAACTTGCAATAATAAAATATTATGAAAAACTTCCTAGTAATGTGAAGTCGTAGGCCTCCGCGGCCAGTCATGCCATGAGATCTTGGCTGTTCGGGTTACGCCGAGTCGAATGCTCTATTGCTGACGTTTCGACCATCATGTCATGGGTCTTCTTCACCCTGAAGACAAGAAGGTCAAAATGTCGGCAACACAGCCTTCCACGCAGCGTCACCCGAACAGAAAATATCATTTACATTCCTAATAATGCGAAAAAGTGTGTAACTCTTGTAGTTTTATCTAGAATTCCCAAAATGTTTACTTCTGTAGAAGTATCGATATCCTTGTCAAACTATATCAAATTATAGTAATGGTTTTAGAATTTAAAAGTTCATTCTTAAAATGAATAAATTTGCTATGATAAAATAAATATCTGCGGTTGAAAATATTTATTTGAACGGAAGGTAATTATAAATAAGAATTATGGAAGGAATATATTTTGTATTTATATACACAGACGGAAAAAATATTGCAACATTCCGAGTGCATTGTACAATTTATTCCTCCCTACACATATAAGACATATAGACGGAATAGTACACATGATTACATGGGCAGAGCCATGTGAGACTCGCACATCCAGCAACAGTATGAACCATGGATCAGAAACCCTCACATTAATGCTGCGACTACAATCCACAGGCAGTTCGACAAGCGGGATGGCGTACAGATGGCGAATAGTGTCCTGCAGTGCATTGTTCAACGCCTCCTGTACCGCCTGACGCAGAGCAGGTAGATTTGTTGAAGGAGTCGTAGGACAGGTCAGGCGTTGGTCCATCATGTTCTACACGTGCTCGATCGGGGACCAATCCGGCGAGCGTGCCTTTCAGGGCAGTTCACGACAATCGCGGAGAGCATGTTGCGTAGCGCGGGCAGTGTGAGGACGGGCATTGTCCTGCTGGAACAGCGTACCACCCTCCCGTCTCAAGAAAGGCGTGCTCGAAGACGTGCTCGACGATGGTTCGGCGAGAGTGGCAGTCGGGCTAGCGGTATGCGCGATTGTAATCCTGCAGCAAATAACCGGTTCCCAACGGTGCGTGAAGACACGTTGGGGGTCACATATCCGTGTATCTCGCCGCGGGTGGCCGTACGGCATGCCAACGCCACTCTCACGATGCGTCGATCTTGATGTTCGTCAGTGCTTCGCGGTCATCCCAAAGTGGGTCTATGACTGTCGAAATGCTCGTCTACCTATGGTCGCCAGCACCGCAGCACCGACGTCGCATCACGGTCCACGTGGTGAGCAATGTGCCGACAGTATCACCCGACTTCGCGCAGGCCGACAATACGACTCCGTTCCAACTGGTCTAATTGCTTAAAGGACGAACGAGTGCGCCGCCGTGGCAGACCTAAGTCCCGACTAGCCTTTAAAGCAGTGAACAGCGGCTTTTAAAGCCACAGAGTAGATGGCGCGCCCTGGCCATTTCGTCACGCTGCGGGCTTCGTTACGTCACGTTTCGTCACGTCACGTCACGTCACCGGGCGTCAGGCCACTGTGAAATGTTAATCACGACTTCTACGACCCCCCATCCCTAACGTCCTCTATCGCCTACTTGATTGCTCGTGCCATTCCCGGTGTTGCAACACTTTTTTCCGCCAGTGTATTAATGGAAACGAAGCTTTATGTTAATTTAAACTGCATGTTTACAGTTTCTGGAATTGTTATGCGATTTTGTAGTTGTTTGTGAGTACACTTATATAGTAGATATTAATACGAAAAATTAATGCCATACTGAAAATCTAAGAGTTTTTTTCTATATTTCAACGATCGATGTTACCCATTCGCGACTACGTCAACGAAAATGTAGAAATGGCCTCGTAAAACTGGCCGAATACGTTTTTCTGTGTACAGCTAGTAATGGCCAGTTACGAACTGAAATAACAGAGAACAGGAATGGATTTTTCCTCATAAAATTTAATTTCCTTTAGTCACATGAACGGGACCAAAACAAAGCAATATAGCTTATAACTGACCACGAATTCGAAATTCGGCACGTTGAAATCCGAAAAGTTTAAATAGTTCTAAATAAACCTTGTGCGACATTGCATCATTTTATATATTTTGTTTATCAGTAGGCAACGATAGTTGTGGCATTTGCTAACGAAGTTATTACACGAATAAAATCATTATTATTCCCTGAAGTATATTCATTTTACTTTTTACCGAATACTTTCTCAAAATTAAAACTTTATAAATGCAGGAGGAAAGTGGGGAAAACTTCATTCCAAGAACTGAAAAAAAGTAATATCAAGGTTGAAACATTGTCATAGCAAAAGCTGATATTCATAAACAAATATTTATCACATTTCTAATTTCACGTAAAACTATGTCACATTCTATTACGTCATATTCTATTCGTGATAATATAGCAAGAGTTATAAACATTAGTAATAGCAAACGTTAACTTCTGGTAAAACATTTGTTCTACACTCACTCACACTGCATACACCAATAAAAATCACTGAACATTACTCGGCGCAACACAATGCACTACAACACAACATAACACAACACATGGCACCTTACTCCTATCGCACCACCTTTGGAAGATCACTACCAAGAGGGCGCAAAGCAGAGATAAGTGTTGATTTCGTTTTCAAATAATGAAAATGATTTTTAAGTCATCGCAATGTTTAACTTAACCTCTTCAACAACGTTCAATTCGCAACATCTGAAAACAATACTAAACTCCAAAGAGGATTGAACGTCAGCTGGTAAGGAAGAGAATGAATATATTTCTAGGGAGTTTTGTGTGTCATAAAAGTTTTGTTTTTTGGCATTATTATCTTATTAAATTCTTATAATTCCTTTATTCATCACAATTAAAACTTATACTTTCACTCGTAAGTAATCAATACGTGGTAGATCAAACAGAAGCACGATCAGTTCCGAGGGATGAATAAGGAACTTCGAATGTATTTTATGTTCTTAGCTTCTAAATTTTATCATAATTCCTGACTTAATTTTTTTTTCGTTAACGCAACTCGAACAATATTCGACCTTGTAACCATTCTCTTATAGGTTTCAGTTGCAATCTTACCGTGTGTGCAGCTTTTAAGCTAGAAATGCACGTGTTCAAAACTGCGAACCAACTCGTTGGCAGAAAAAAAAGCCTGAGGAGGAAACACCTGAAATAGTCGCAGTAAACAGTAAATTGTAGACATCTAAGGCTAACACATGATGTCGTTCTTTTGTGGTAACATCAATGCTGCCGCTGGAACCACACACCCGAGTCCACGTTACTTAAGATTATCCCCTGAATCAGAAAGACAAACGGACCTAGAAGAAATTCTCTTTTCTCTGTAAATACCCTAGAATCATTCATGAAATGAAGCTAAGTAGCATTAAGTCATGGAGAACTAGAAATAATGTTGAGAAATAGAAGAGGCAAAATAGGACATAAGAATTTAATGGAATTAAAATTCACTGCCATAAATCAAAGTATGAAAAATATTTTTTGTAAGATGGAAATAAATTGGTATTATCCAAAACATATTTTCCATGAATTAATACACCATAAAACAGACCAAATACGAGTGCAGTAAATTAAAGTAGTTTTACTCGTAGAAACAAACTAGCGATATTTCACAGTTAGTACACTATCATTTCCAGGCGTCCTAATAAAGACGTTCATGGAAAAATTTACTATCAACTAACATGAATTTACAATTAGCAATCACTCTACATACTCACACAACTCCAACGCCCAAACACACCCTAACACCTGCCATCTTTCGTGACACATTAACTCTGGCGATTAGATTGAATGACAGCACGCAAATGAGCCGCTCTTGAGCCCGTCGCAACAGGAGATTATGGAACCAGTAAGCAATTAACCCAGCGGGGTTTCCACCAATTCCTCCCTTGTTTAAAACCCGGCCCGTAACCGTATGCTGAAAATCCCTCCCCGCGTGCATACACAAACGCACCCTGGCGCGCGGCGGAAAGTTTTGGAAACCCGGAGACTCCGCTTGACAGTGTCGCAAACACGATGAAGATGATTAACAACGGGGAAGTTAATCGACTCTCCGCTCGGCAAAGCCGTTTCTTGGCGCGGGCGGGAGGCCGCGCGAGGGGGGCAACCCTCCCTCTTCGCGCGACGCAGCCATTCAGCACGGCTCGGGAAACGCCGCGTGCGAAGTGGGAAACGACGCGGGGACAGCTCAGGCGGGGGACCCTGGGCGGCTAGGAAGTGGGGCGGTGAGGGCGAGAGTACGAGGCAGTGGGAGCGGGGGCGGGTGGAGGGGTGGGGATCGGCGGGGCACGGGGCGGAGAGGGGGGCGGAGAGGGGGGCGGAGAGGGGGGCGGAGAGGGGGCGGAGAGGGGGCGGAGAGGGGGCGGAGGGGAGCGGAGAGGGGGGCGGAGGGGAAGGCGGAGAGGGGGCGGAGAGGGGCGGAGAGGGGCGGAGAGGGCGACGGAGAGGGCGACGGAGAGGGCGACGGAGAGGGCGACGGAGAGGGCGACGGAGAGGGCGACGGAGAGGGCGACGGAGAGGGCGACGGAGAGGGCGACGGAGAGGGCGACGGAGAGGGCGACGGAGAGGGCGACGGAGATGGCGACGGAGAGGGCGACGGAGAGGGCGACGGAGAGGGCGACGGAGAGGGCGACGGAGAGGGCGACGGAGAGGGCGGCGGAGAGGGCGACGGAGAGGGCGACGGAGAGGGCGACGGAGAGGGCGACGGAGAGAGGGCGACGGAGGGCGACAGAGACAGAGGGGGCGGGAGCGGGGGCGGAGACGAGGCGGAGACGGGGGCGGAGACGGGGGGGCGGAGACAGGGGGGCGGGAACGGGGGGCGGAGACAGGGAGCGGAGACAGGGGTCGGAGACAGGGGGCGGGAGCAGGGGGCGGGGCAAGGGCGGAGACGGGGGCGGAGACGGGGGGCGGAGACGGGGGGCGGAGACAGGGGCGGGGCAGAGGCAGGGCAGGGGGCGGGAGCAGGGGGGGCGGAGACAGGGGGCAGAACAGGGGGTGGAGACAGGGCAGAACGGGAAGCGGAGACAGAGGCGGGGGCTGGGGGCAGAGACAGGGGGCAGGGCAGGGCAGGGCAGGGGAGGAGACAGGGGCAGAACGGGGGGCGGAGACGGGGGGCGGAGATGGGGGGCGGAGACGGGGGCGGAGACGGGGGCGGAGACGGGGGTGGAGACGGGGGCGGAGACGGGGGTGGAGACGGGGGCGGGGCGGTGGTGCGTAGACGGGGGGAGGCGCGGTGGCAGAACGGCGGCGTGGGGTTGGATCGGCAGCGGCGGACGGGGACGGCGGCTGGGACGGCGACGTGTGTGGCGATGTGGGCGGCGGCGTGGTTGGCGATATGGGCGGCTGTGTAGCCGGCGGCTTGGACGGGGGCGTGGCAGGCGGCGTGCGCGGCTAGGGGTGAGGGCGGCGGACTGGCTAGGTCGGCAGGACCCACGGTGAGCCTGGTGTGGGTTTTGATTGAGCGGAGTGCGGGACGGCGCGGGGAGGGAAAGTGGCGCGTGCATTGTGGTCGATGGATCCGCTGGGACGGTGGGGCGGCGATGGCGGCGGGGGTACATGAGGTGGCGGTTTCCAATAGGCAGGAAGAATAATAGGAGTATCACGAGGACGAGAGGAGGAAAACAACAGATGAGAATGTGGTACAGAGGGGGTGGTTCAGGAAGGAGGGAGACGAGAAAAAAGAAAATCAAGAAGGAGGGGAGAGAGGCGATGAAAAGAGTGGAAGAAAAAGGAGGAGGAGAGGACAACTATGGGAGGAGGAAAAGAAGCGTGAGAAAAAGAAGGGAGAAAAGAGGAGCGGAAATGCTGATAGGGAAGTCGGATGGGAGAAGGACACGAAGGAGATGGATAAGTAGAAGAATCGTGGCTAGGATTTAAAAATTCGAACGGTTACATAGTCATGGCAGAAAGGTTTATGATCGCCATAGAGATGAGTAATACAAAGACCTTTCGCATTGGAAGTGACTACACGCTATTAGAAGTGCAGAGGCGATGGCACGACGGCAGCGTCGACTATGACGAGTGGGAGGGGCACCAGCGGCGGCAGCAGCGGTCGCAGGAGAAGCGGCGTCGGGGACGGCTGCAGGGAAGGCAGAGCAGAGCAGAGCAAAGCAAAGCCGGCGGCGGCGGGAGACGCGAACGCGCAAACAAGACGCTCGTCGACGTGGGCGTGCTGGCGCGAGGGAGCAGAGGATACCGCGGGGAGAAGAGGGGGCGTATTGAAAGGAGGGTGCAGCCCCACCCCGCAACGAGGCGCCGACCGCTGCAGCTGACAGGGATTCGCCTCGTGTCGCGCCGCCCGCGCCGCCCGCGCCGCCCGCGCCGCCCGCGCCGCCCGCGCCGCCCTCGCTTCACTTCCGCGTTTAGTCCCGTTCGCAGGGCTTTTCCGGTGGGTAGTAGACGAAAATTCACTTTCACTCATTTGAAGACCGCCAACGTTAAACTAAATATAGATAACTGTCAAACAGAGCGGTTTTTCATTGTTTAGCATGATACATTGAGCAAGGGTTGAGATGACACTTTGCATTTGTAATAATTAGTATATTCAATGTATAAGTATTAAATGCACTTTAACTTGCTCTAATACTATCGATAGAGTTTATATACTGTTTTGATCTTACTGTGATATACTGTTTAAATAAGTAAATAAAAAGATGATTCTACAACGCCGTTTCTCTTTCCTATCTTTTAACCATAAATAGATGAAAGATTAATAAAAGATCCAACAAAGCAAAATTAGGAACATTTGAAAATCAAACATTTTATCTCACGTTATCGAAAATTTATTTCCCTAGTTAAAGAACCACAGATTTGATTTTACTTTCTCGTATACGTACTTCTCGTTTACGGAGTAATATGCACAGTAAAGAGTTATGTAATGTTGCGACAAACAAACGGCGATTTTTCAACAGAAAAACTCGTAGTGTGAAATCCTGATACAAAAGAAGGGGAGAAATTCAGTTGTAATATATAGTAAATGAATTCCTTTAAAACGCTATTTAGACAGATTTCACAAATAATGAGCTTTTGATACCGAAAAAGTTGTTTTTTTCATAACGTCTATCCATCTGTCCATTTATCCATCCGTCCGTTTGTGAACACCACTAGCGTCTAAACCATGCGTACGTTTTTTTCCAAAATGGATATTTCCTGGTCGATTTGGCTCGATTTAAAGCTTTGCGATTTTGAAAAACCATTCTTTAAAATTTGGTGGTACTTTATTCGAAAAAGGCTACAAATTTTTTCTTTAAATTTTCTGAAAGAATAGAGTAATATTCACTTAGAAAGATGGCATAAGTCTGATTTTCATTGTGTACTCTGATTTTTCCTCCTTTAATCGACCGCCTCTCTCAAGTAAAACGTTCTTTGTGGAACCAACAGTGGTTGCTTAAAAGAGTTTTCACTTCAAATTAATGTTAGATATTGCTGTAGTGGTGATAAGTGTTACAACACGATTAAAGATAACAGAGAAGCTTTCATTGACTGTTTATGGAACGTGAGGTAAGGACCTCAATAATTAATAGGTATTTTAGTAGGATGTGAGAAGTGGGAAGCTGTGGGGCCTTGCGAGTTGTGATGCTTCACCCGCATGAAGGCCTAGGGTTCTAGGATCTTTCATCAGGTCTCGTTGGTTTATACCTAGAGCCCTAATTTCTCTTGAGGGAACTATGCTCTTCGGTTTTGACAGTGTGGAAATCTCTCTGCAGATCACGATATTTCATAATGTTTCCGACTTCGTTCCAATGTACTCTGGATATGTCCCTCTGTTGGCCACATCTACATCGAAGCCTTTTTTCTTTACAGAGTAAAATATGGTGTGTTATGATTAAAGGAAGGCAGTGTTTTAATCTTGAAATCCTAAGATATTTTCGTATTATGATTTTTAATCATCTTGTCTGAGTTGCGTATTTCCCATTGATAAATTGCTTGGAAGCCGTATTTTCTGCACAGATTTCAAATGTAGCATGGGAGTCACACAGTCATTGCGTTGTTTGACATTGGTCTCTGCCTTCTTGGGAAAGGTTCTTATTAAGTGATTGTTTCTTGAAACGGCTAATCATATCAATTTATTCAGATTTTCTGCTATTTCTGTTCTCTAACGATGAAACAGGCACTTCCTAGATTGAAGATACTCTCTTATGTACTCCAACAAGCCCTATTTTACATGAATTTCATATGTACTCTACCTGTGTTTGCTTGCTTCTGTATTTGAATCGTCTAATTTATCTACTAACGTGTGCAGTATTCAGACCTGTGGAGAAAAAGATCAACACTGCGTGGGTGGAAACCACAATTAACTGTCATTCGTTTTCTGGTTTGGCGATCCCGATTATCCAGCTCTGCTTGCGGTCAGCCTATTATTTCGCCATTCAGGTACTACCGACGCACAGTAGTCAGTTGTGGCTTCGTAATTGGGAAAAAATGGAAAAAGGAAATGTGTGCTAACGACTACAAACTTACAGCAGTACGTTCGCAGCCCTTTTACGAAGTGAGGAAAGGAATGGCTATTTAGAAGTCTACTTATGCTGTTGAATGTCTATGTTGGAATTGATACCTTTGAGTTTTATATAGTGTTTAGAGTTTTAATAAAATTGTATATTTTTATTTGATATTTTTCAAGCCAGGTCCTATTCTCATTAAAAAATATGAATTTTCAACATTCGCAGGTTGATATTGTTAAACGCCCTTTTTCAACCAATTGATTGATAATACATTTTTTTCTGAATTAAAACTTATACAAATTTAGAGATTGAATTAATGTTCTGTATATATTTTGAGAGTATGAGAAATTTTACGCAATTTGCAGTGAAATAATGAAATTCTTTAGTAATCTCGAAATCGGCTCTATTTTAAGAAAGTTGTCTGTACTAGAAGAATATTATGGATTCCATCATATGTCGTCAGCGCTATTTTGATGAAAACTTTTGATTTTTTGAAAATAACACATTTGTATTTTTTAAAATCTCTTGCACGATCGTATTTATATTACACGTCTATTTTATAATTTAATTAATTAGTGAGCACAAATTGTTTAAATTACTTCTTATGACGTTTCTGGAAATCTCAAAACTGTTCGATTGTAAAAAGTCTAACAATTGCGCATTTTCAGAAACGCTCAAACGACATTTTCCCCAAATTTGCTCTAAATTTTCTTGGAAAATGCCCACGTAAATAAAGATTTTGATTTTCTAAGATATTCTCAATTATTCATTTCATTTAATCTTTGGGATTATAAAAATTAGTAAATGTAAAAAAAACGTATTTTTATAAAGCACAATTATCCTAAAATAAATATTACTTAAAAGATAACTAAATAATTAAATTACTGAGATGATCTGTAATCATTAAAGTGTTATAGCTACAACTTATTATAACAATAACCTATTTTGTAAAGTTTACTGATGAGCGGGAGCAATGTCTGTTACAGGTAAAGAAACTTGCCTGTCACGGTTTCTATGGTAGCAAATGGTGTCGAATGGCATTAAGATAAATATATTCAGCGTATCAAATCACATGATTGTCCATTAATAGAGTGGTAAAAATGTTTTAAGCAGATACCATGGAATAGAGATCACATTTCTAGATTCTTTAAGCAGTTTGCGATGAGAGATTTGCACAGGAGAGCTGAACAACTAGAAGTCCACATCTGGTAATATAATTATTATTGATTTACATCATCGATAATAATCAATCAGCTGACCCAATGACACAGGGGTTTCTAGCAAAGCTGCAACGCAGTATACAAACCCAAAAACTTTGTTTACGAATCCTGCGCAACGCATATATGTTTTCAAATGTTTGTATGTTGGGGCGAGTCCCCCGTGTATCACGTCAGTACCCTATTCCTTCCAAAATCCCTTGCAATGACCGTTAATTATGTGTGAGAACAGTGTGATGTCTGTTTGTAAGCGTAATTAAAGTGACTCCTTACATCCAGAACAAGCACCTAGGTGAGGCCAGAGCTACAATGGCAGTGCTGAGATGGGCCTAAAAGCTGCCTCGGCATGATGTTTTAGGACCACGGGGAAGCTTTTTTCTTGGGACTGTTCTCAGGGGAAATGTGGTTACAGCGGAAAGCCATAATAGGCTCCAATAGATGTGCCTGGGAAGGGGACACGGGAAAATCCAAAATGCAGACCCGATTCCAGTGAAAAATGGAACTAACTAGTACGAGAAAGTCTGTGCCATTCTGTAGTAAAGCATTCATTATGGCTTTGCAACAATCCCTGTCATAATAATTTAGTTATTTACAGCCACATGTCTCAGTGTCTTTGTGTCTGTTTTAATCCATGACTCCCTATTGACATGTTTTTGAGTTGTCCTACATCTTGCCACTGTATTCCTTTGCTCCTTCTCTCTCAAAACGTACTTAACGCAGAGGAAATTGAAGTTGATAAGAGAATGGAATGGAGGAATGAAGCACAGCTGTGCTGTAACCGATGGTAAAAATTATTCAATATGCTTTTTTACATTTCGTTGGCAGTGAACTGTTGATTATCACAGATAAGTTCGAATATTTACACAATTTACAACGTTGAGTTATTCTTTATTTTAAACTACACACAGAAAGAAGACAAAACTATGCTCGCGAATAAGAATAGGCCATCACCGCAAATCTCGGCGTAATTTATAAGAACGTACTTAAGCCTAACACGCAACAGGAAAACATTCATTTGTCTCAACTGTACTTTCATTAACTGCATTCTGTTAGAAGACAGTTACAAAGTACCTGGGAAAAGAAATGACGCCGCGAATTATCTTGATAACTGTCACGGGATTCCTCACGATGCACACTAAATCATTGGGCCGGTGTTGAAAAGAATTTGCATGATCATCGGGAGAATAATTTTTCCAGAGCTCATTAATAAAAGCAAGCAGCTCGTAGCAATGAAACTGCTCAGGAGCACGGCAGCAGGTAGTGTCTAAACTGTCAAGCTGTTTAAATTAGCTTGGCTGAAGTCGTAAATAGCAGATCCCTTTGTTACCGCACGCACATTAACATTACGTGACATCACGATCTATATGTTCTAGGGAGTTAGCAGTATTTTTATAATTTGGGAACAAAATGAAGGTCAAAATGGTCAAACTTTGTGGAACTCGTTGCCCCTTAACAATTAGATATTAATTTGATTAGCATATTACGAAAAGTTAGTAATTTAATCTAAGTAGAGTCTACCATAAATTCCAATGACTTGAGCACTTATGCAACTGCATTGATAATTATATTTATACTCAATTGTCGCTCGTAATGTAAAACCTTTGTAAACGAAAATGAAGGAAAGTTCAGAAGACGGGAAAGAGGCAAGGGAGAAGAGGAGAGACGGGAAAAGTGAGGGCGTTGGCGAGCGCAAAGGAGAGGGAGAAGGCGAGAGCGAAGGCAAGAGCCTGTGTGAAGGCAAGGTCAGGGCAGGGGGAGGACATGGTGAGGCAGGGTGAGGGCACTGTGAGAGGCAAAGTAAGAGTGATGTCTAGGATGAAACCAGGGCGTGGGGCAAAGGTGAGGGCCACGGTAAGGGCAGAGTGTGATTCAGGGTGAGAGCCAGGTGAAGGCCAGGGCGAGGGCCAATGTGAAAGCTAGGGTGGGAGCCAGGTGGGGATGATGAGTCAGGGTGAGTGCCAGGATGAAGGACAGGGTGACGGCCAGGGTGAGGGCGTGGGTGAGGACAAAAACGAAGGTGGGATACGTGTTGTAAGCGTGAGCCGTGAACGTAGCCGGCTGGAGAGCATAGGCAATGCAGAGATGAATGGCAAGCTTCCGCAGGCCGTCGCGGTCGACGTCGCTAATAATTCTTCTGCATTTCATCTCAGAGGGCCGGAGACACCCCGCTTCCTCTACTTTTCAACACGAACACGGTAAAAAATCAGCGGAGGCGGGAACTCGGGAAGGGGATTGATTGACTGATTACTAGTGATTCCGGGCGCGGCAACTACTAAGGTCAGTAGTCCCGTAAGTGTAGTGCTTATTACTTCCGCTGAAAGTGACAGTGGTCTTCATCCGCTGAATGGCGACATTTGCCGCCGAGCTAGCAGGGTTTTCCCCAAACAAATATCTCCCAAGAGCGGGGCACCGCCCCAGCCGGGACAAGCTCTAAGCTCCCGACCGGTCTCCCGGCGTGTGTGGTAGTGTAGTGCATGTAAGTGTACGTGAGTGTAAGGAGTAGGGTTGGACAAGGAATGGGAAAGAAATATCGCTCGCCGTCCTAGGCCCGTTTGGAAGGGTACTGCTCCGGCATTCGCCCAGTATTTGATCGGAGAAACCACGGAAAACTACCGATCAGAGCAGCCGGTCGCCAGAATTCTCTTTCAGACAGCGGGAGAACTCGACCTAGCTATCTGCATAGAGTCGAAAATCCTGCCACCGCGGAACTCGAACCCCAGGACCTCCCAATCAGAGGCAGTGCAGTGACCGAAGTTGATGCCCTGAGCCACCTCTCCCGGCCGAGATGAGGAGAGCAGCGTGAGTCGAGTTCGACCTTTAAAGAATTTATATGTGGTTCTTGGAGGTTTCCTTTGCAAGGACACGCTGATGTAGATTCATTAACACATCAACGACATACGCTCAACCCTTACATTCAGCATCGCAAAACGACTCCCGGAGCTCGTGCAGTCATTCATCCGTAATGTTATTTCCATTTCAACTTCTGTGACCCTACGTGTGCTAATTATACAGGTCTTCCTTCTCCTTCTCCATTATTCAGAATGTAAGTTCTCGCTTATTTTACGAGTACGTCATGATTTCCTGCAAAAGGGCCTTAAATCGCATGTGTACAAAGATGCGAGAAAAAGTTAATGAACATTAACAACAGAGAATAAAAGCAACAAAAACAGTACAAAATGAAGGAATGTTTGAAATATATGAAACTAGAGAGAAATGTACTCATGAGGTATATCTCTGTTTTGCTAAAAGCATTGTTACTTTCCCGCTACGGAGTAGAGTGAAAGTTACGTAATACTTACTAATCCTTCCGTCCTTCCGTCCTTCTGACCTTCCGTCCGTCCGTCCGTCCGTCCGTGAACAATACTAGCAGCTAAATGAAGCCTGCACAGCATTTTGTACTTTCACTAACCTCAGGAGCTGCGTACGAGCAACTCAGGGGCAATTGCGAAAATCAATGAAGGTGGGGATGAGACACATTTTAGGAGTGGGGACCACCAATTAGGATGCGCAATTCGAACCACAGCGCGTAAATTGAAAGAGCAATTGGTGAATGGTGGTCATATACAGGTCAAGTAATATTGCATTTCGTATTATATTGAAAATGTTTGATATCCATATATAATTGTGAGAAATATGAACCTACAACGAATTATACATATTTGATTTGGACACAAAGTATTATAGTTGCTTGTAGGGTTGATTATTAATTCGCTTTGATACGATGTAATCACAAATTTAGCGATACACACCAAGTTATGACACTGAAATGTTTTTGTTTGATGATGACAGCAATCAACTATTTTTTAGTAACTACGTTTATATGAATAAGACGGTTTCATCAAAGCTAATCAAAGCTAAAGCTAAAACATATTAGTCTGTTATATATTATATATTATCAAATCAACGAACACTATTTATACATCGTTTACGACATCGTATAAAAATATTAAGCTCTTTGTATTCTAACCCGTAAACCCGTTTGCCCGTAATATATCATCACAGAAAATTGCTTGTTGACATGTCGGATTCATAATGGAGGAAACTGCTCGCAAATATGTTATGTGAAAGATTAGCGTTCTTGATATTGCTACAATACGGAGATAATAACATTTCTAGTGACCGATCAATAATTACATTGTAATTTTTTTAGGATTAAAAAATAAAGATTTTAAAAAAGTCACTGCTTTAACTTAGATTTTAAAATATTACTTAAAAGTCATAATGAGCATCAACTAAACAAATTAAAAAAGGAAAATTCATTCAGGGGTGAATACAAAGGTGGAAACAGACCAGTGCACACAAGAACTAAACAGTAAATAATGGATTTTGTAACTGGGAATATGGGACATCGCTCATTTAAATACGTGGGAAACTAATTTCACAGTTTGAATCATTGCATTAGACGCCCCGCCATTCAATCTACACGCAGCGTCGTGCAACGTCAGGGTTGTTCCCTCCCTGCAAAGCTTCCTACCTCCACTACTTGCACTTTCGGCGCCCTTGCGGGCGGACGGCTCGTAAATGCAAAATGCCTGCGGGAGCAGGTGTTGTGCAGGCCTGAGATAAACCGTTCAGTCGATTTTCTCCAAAATTAACATTCTCTAATCGAGCTGGCTGATGTCGCGGCACCTTCATTTTGAAACCAATATTTTAATAACTTTACATGGGGATATTTTTAAAATTTTCAAAAAAATGTCTGCATCGTTTTCGATTCTTTTTTGTTCGATAGTGTGAAGGAGGTTTAAGAGAATGTTTAAGGTCTCATGTTCGTTGAAAACTCTGATTTTAAGAAAATTGCAAAAGTTCTCCTTTTTTTCGGAGTCTTCCTACAACTAAAGTATTAAAGATAAGAGTTTTTCCCTTAATGAAATCTGTCCCTTGAAGATAGGTTTTGAAATAGTCACGTACAATTTTTCGAAAATTTGAGTACTTTTGGCGTAATTTTTGTTAATAATATGGGCGAGAAAATACGTGTTGTTTTAGTACCACTATTTTTTTATGAGTCGAATGAGGTAATCTTTTCGAGTATACTACCATTTATTTATACTTTTTTGCAAACTTTTCGAAAACTTTAACCAATCACACAATTCATTAAATGTCTTAAGTGTAATACAAAGTTGTCAGTTACAGTGTATTTCTGATAATTTTCTTAGATTTCCTTTAAATAAAATCTGGTAAAAATTACTATTTTTTCAAAACGGAATACTAAATATTTATGTGTATTGTCAGCAACAACGAAAACTACTAGCGACATCATTTTAAAATAAATTTCATTGAATAAACTTGCATATTTAACTTATACATTAAAACTAGCAATTTCCTGTTACATTGTTTTGGCGAGACATCATCCTCACTCTCATTCAGAAAACTCTACTATTGTTTACTAGTAATTATGTTTTCTAAAGTCTATTATATATTCACAAATAATAAAAATAAGCAATATGATCTGGTCAGGTGACTACAATGCTTAGAAAGTGGCATACACATTTAACGTATCATATCAAGTACGTGACGTTTGTAGTAGGGACGTCATATACTACGTAGTCACCTGTCGTATATATCCGTCAATCGCCTCGAATTATTTCAATCAGACTTCACTCTGTCACAGTTATATCTCCCAATATGCTTGTCTCTGACGAAACAAAATGTTGGATCAAGTAATATTTTATGACCCGATGATTAACTGTCAATCTCGCAAAGAATAGCTAATTATTTCAGTGGCAAAACGCCTATTTCGTGCATTCTTTTCGGACGTCAATGGAAATATAGCCTGTTATACACCTTAAAATATAAAAAAAAACACTTCAACGAATGTACGCTTTTTTTAGAGACCAGCGGGAGTATTTGTTCCGAGACTATTCATTTGTAAAGCATATAAATACAGACCGGATTTTCGTGCAGTAAAACTCTTTAAAACGTGTAGTAAAAACACCAAAACATGCAAAAATATGCTATGAAAATATAAAAACTTTGCAAAACGGTGTAATGTATTTTAATTTATTGGTATACTTGATGGTATTTACATAGTTCAGTTACATTCACTCTACATGTGTGTTGACTTACAAACTCAACGAAAATGAATCTTACAGCTAGCATTGCGGTTGAGGAAACCTAATGGTCACCTCTAATCAGGGTCCATTTCGGAAAATTGTTTTAGGAATATGTGGAAAGGGTACTTATTTTAGATTATTGTGGAATAGATGGGGGTTCTGGCTAGGTTGAATCCTGTAGGAAAATCCTGCTGTCTGTAGGAGAATTCTAGCGGCCGGTTGGTGTAGTTTGTAGTTTTCAATATTTTTTTCAATCAACACTATGCGAATATCGGAGCAGTACAATACAAACAGACCACAGACCGTGTCGATATTCCCTTCCTTCTTCTTGCCCAATCCTCTCCCCTTACTTACATACACTTACATTTACATTTACATGTACTACACTACCACAGATTTTCGGAGCTTAAAGCTTGTCTCGGCTTCCGCGGTGCCCCTCTGGGGGAGATACATGACTGGGGAAATACTCCGAAAGTTGCCATGTAGGTCTGCGCTGTATCTCACCATCCAACGTTCAAGAGAAACACCGCCGAATCAAGTCATAAAAACATTCACTACAGTAATGGGGCTAATGATCATTACAGTTGAAGTGTCAGAAAAATCAATCAAATAACCTACCAACCCCCGTGCATGTACGTCTATGGTCATTATAATTGTTCAAAATTTGGTTATTAACGATATGACTTTACCATAAAAATGTATTACAAATAGGTATTCAATGCCGACTGAGATACAAATTATGTTGAATATTTCTACCTTCTTTTGCATTTCATTGAAACTGAATTTCGTGTAAAATATTGCATGCCTGTAAATATTTTTTAAAATTGTCAGTGAATGCTCTGGGTGAATTGGAATGCATATCAAGTTAAGTGTTCCAGTCAGGTAGAATAAACAAGGTTAATCTGGGAAACGAAGAGCAGCATTCGCAGCATGTGGTATGACGTCAAGATAGGCAAGGTGTTGAACGTGCGTCGAGAACTTGTCTCGCTTTCGCTAGTCCACTCGCTGGGATAAGACAGTAACACAGGCAGATGTTTCAGTTCCAATATATCGAAGATGGGAGGTAATGTGAATACGTGAAACGTATTAGTACTTCTTACATTTATAAATAACGGGATGCCGCGTGGCCAATTATTGACTTATCAAATAGTCTCAGCCCTACAATGGTTTCAATAATATTATAGTGGTCACATACATGTTTTCTGGCTTCTAACATATTATTTATTTAGTTCAATCGATACTGAAATACACCATTAATAGAATGGGTGGAAACCGCCGTAATAAACATATTTACGATAACTCAAAACTGCATAACGTTCCAATTAGTTAGTTCGCGTCTTCGTATTACACGCGGAGGAAAGAAAACAACCTATTGCAATAATTCGTCCGTTGACTGTCCTTTCACGTTTGGCTTTTGACAGTATAGCTCTCACTGTACCGAAAGTGGAATACTTTTTTTGCCCGGGGAAGTTTTTCACACACTCACACACACACACATTACAGTATATATATATATATATATATATATATATATATATATATATATATATATGCGCGTTTGTATGATATTATCGAAAAAGGTTACATGACTCTACTTCAAGATCCGTCTTTAAGAAACAGATTTCATTAAGGAAAAAATCGCTATCTTCAAAAGTTTAGTTATACGCCCGCGCCCCAAAAAATGTACTTTACAGGGCGATATTTAATTTTAAAAAATGGAGGAATCTGTGAGAAAATTTTGAAAATGTTTTTGAGACTACATGTAAAGTACCCTCAAATATCAAAATAACCTGTTAACCTGTTAATAGTAAATTACTTCCTCTAACACATGGTGCAGCCACAATCCATGTTTTGGGGTTCTTGATGCCGAAAAATCGATTGAAGACAAATCACCTATCTGTGAAGCTATTCGTTCATTTGTAGTCATCGCTAGCGCCTGAACCGTTCAACCGATTTTCTTCAAAAATTGATATTCCCTGGTCGATCTAAAGTAGTGGGTTTGGGAGTTTCAAACCGATATTCTGATTTTTGAGGGTTCTTTACATGAAGATTTAAGAGTTGTTACTTTTTAGAACAAATAACAACATTACAGCAGTTTTACTAATTGTTTTAAGTATTATCCATGACAAGATTAATTAAAAGCAATTTACCGACTATAAGACAATCATAACATTTTAATTATTACAGTTTCTCTGCTAGCGTCAATAATTTCTCTGAGATTAAGTGGTAAATGCAAACTATCCATGATATAATGGGATCACAATTGGTACAACATCATGTTTAATAATACATATTTTGATAACCATTTACAATATTAATATACATTTTTCGAAATTTCAGTATCAGCCACAACATTAAGCACCTACCACTTAAACATATAAATTATAGTACATTGAAGTACTAGAATGGTAACATTATACTATAACAGTGAAAAAAAGGGCACATTCCAAGTGTAATTATGTGATCTCTTGTGCAATAGAGTACAAGACATACAAAAGTCAAAATGATAAATAAATTAACAATATTTTTCGACATTATTATAATTGTTCCAATTTTCCTTATTTTCTCTACGTGAACTCTCACAGTCAAAAATCTATTAGAATTTAACTTGTTGTAAATAAAGAAGCTCATTTTTCTTCTAAATGTCTCTGAAATAACTTTATTATGAAGTATTTCAGCCTTTTTGAAAAGTGAAGCATCTCTCATTTTACCCTGACAAATCTTGAAAACGTGAATGCTGGAATTGAAATTCTAAATGCATTCATTTTTTCTCATTTTACTTCAGAATTACGAATCTAGCTCACAGAGTGAAATATATAAATTACTCAATACAAAGTAAAAGAGAATCCATAAAGGAAATGGAAGAAATATATTTTTTGCAACTGTAATTTGTTAAAAGTTAATAATGCAAACAAATTCTTCCATATGCACTGTACCAAATTGTAATTCCACCATTTATAAAGATGTAGCCTATAGATTAATGCCCAGAAACAAACAAATATTATATCTTATTTGTTATTTTTATCTTAAAATAAAAGCAATAATAATAATAATAATAATAATAATAATAATAATAATAATAATAATAATAATAATAATAATAATAATAATAATAATAATAATAATAATAATAATAATAATACCCATAGTATGCACATTTGTAGATTTCAAAAAGGCATACGACTCAATAGACAGGCTGTCACTATTTCAAATTTTAGAAGAGAGAGGATTAGATCCCAAAA
This sequence comes from Teleogryllus occipitalis, assembly GCA_011170035.1. NCBI lineage: Eukaryota > Metazoa > Arthropoda > Insecta > Orthoptera > Gryllidae > Teleogryllus > Teleogryllus occipitalis. The sequence goes on along the minus strand of BLKR01003649.1, from coordinate 89,536 downwards.
CACATGAAATCATAAAACAAACACTAACTGGCACGAAATCGAAAGTAAAATTTATGGGGGAAATTTCAGAACCCTTTCACATTCAAACCGGTGTGAGACAAGGTGACGGACTCTCTCCTATTCTATTCAATGTCGTTCTAGACAAAGTTATGGAAGAATGGGAAAAAGAACTCAAGAAATGTGGGTTGTGGAAGCCAATCCCACTGGGCTTTGCCAAAAACAACCTCTACATACCATATTTTACATTCGCGGACGACCCAGCGATACTAAGAGAGGATGAGCAGACTGCTGTCAAACAGCTGGAAGTACTTAAATAATGTGAAGGAAAAGTAGGCTTACAAATCTCTTTCGAGAAAACTGAATTCCTTTGTTCAAAAACAGAAATTGCCAGTTTGAAATCAAAATATGGTAAAGTCAATAGGGTCCCATATTTCAAATACCTGGGAGAATTCATTGAACCGACAGGCCTTGAAAAAATCTCACAGCAACATCGCCTCCAAAATGTCAAAAAAGGATTAGGGTTAGTGCAAAATCTCTACAACAAACAATGCATGTCAAGAGGGACAAAAATTCGGCACTACAACACAGTCTTAAAACCAACAATCCTCTACGCAAGTGAAACACTGAACCTTAACAGAAAACACGAAAAATACTTAACACAAATCAAAAAATGAAGAGAGAAAGAAGAGAGGATAATTATAGGAGCAAGACATACCCAAGACGGTTACAGGCTGCAAACAATTAAAACAACAGAACAGTTTTCAAACATCGAAATTGATATTAGGAAAAGACGAATGAAATTCTTTGGTCATCTCAACAGACTACCGGAAAATCGACTGACAAAAAGGATACTAAATTATATAACGTCACTTAAAAATTCCACACCTTGGCTAGATGAAATTCGAAAGGACCTCAAAAACGCAAACACAAGACCAGCAGACATTTTAGAAAGAGACACCTTCAGACACAAAGTAGACAAATGGGAAGTTATGTCAGAGCAACCTAAACAAAAACAGTACAGACCAAAATGGTCAGAAGAAGGTGAACGAACCTTCTCGGAAAGAATGAAAGCCTATTGGATCAACAAAAAGAACTCAAAGGAAAATTGATCGAGTTACTTGCTTAACGTCTTCCATTTCTGGGGAGAATTCGCCAATAATAATAATAATAATAATAATAATAATAATAATAATAATAATATTGTCAAGGCACTATAAATATATTTCAATTAAAATGCCTACTAATCTTTCAAGCTGAGGGAAATAAAATCCTCATTTGGATTACAATTTACAGAAGAAAGAAAAAATACACTTAAAAAGTCATTGTAAAATTGTAAAAAGGTTTTGACATAGGAAAATATGTCGAAAAATTCTCTGTCAACATTTTAGTACCACCGTATAAATATTTTATAAGAATGTTATCATTCAATTAAGAAAATATAAATAATGTTTAATTATTACTGTTGCATTTTAAAACGGATTTGTTGAGATACGACTTTTACCTGAATCCTTCCCTAAGATTTTGTGGATATAGTGATTGTATGGATTCAGGGCAATTTGTTGGGAGTTTCCAGCTTAATTAGTTCAGTTAAATTATAAAAAAATAACAATGAATTATCCTCGTCAACCATCCATTCTTCAAAACTTCTTTGGGATGATCAGTTGATATTATTTCTTTACAAATTGTATCTGCCCAATGAAACGGCAACCTGAATAAAACACTTTCATTTAACAATAATCTTACTAACTACCTTTAAAGGTAATAAATATGACAAGTGACAAAGTAGTGTTACAATTGGTTTTGTATGATTTACAGACCAATGACAAATAAAAGTCAACTTACTTCTTCAAATAGGAATGACTGATTTAATAAGCTCTTCTTTTGTTTTTTCTCCACACAATGGTTTGTTTCCAGTTGCAATAGGTGCTGGCGTGCAGTAATTTGGCAAATGTTATTTCCAGAAAACATTGTATTACATTTCTTAGGTTATGTGTTATAATGCATGTACTCTTAATAAAGTTACATAATTGTATAACTGCAATGCATTTCACATTATAATGCATGGTATAACACTATATAAAAAAATCAAAATAATTCAACCAATTCACGCAAAACTAACTGCTTTATTATCTTACTATACAGAAAATTTAATCAAATTATCAGCCAGTTTTTATAATTTTGTTGTACAAACTCCAAAATAAAGTGTACACTCTTCCCTTTTCCTAATGCATTTGAAGCAGATAAATAAATCATTACTCATGACAAACGTGAATCATATGAATTATCTACAAAACAGTAACATGCGTCATGTTAATCGGCAACTGCAGGCAGTGTCTGAAGGCAGTGTCTGAAAACAGTGTCTCTATGTCTAAGCAGATTTTTGGGTATCAAGGACCCTCAAAAATGAATTCTGACTATACTACGTGGAAAAGGAAATAACTAAATGCAGGGACAAAATTTATTCACTTTTGGGGCCCTGCAGTTTTTTCTGTCGAAAAATGCCGTTTTCTGGCACCCGATTACCGTACTTTACTTACGAAGTAAGGCGAGAAAGTAAAACATGGGGAGTTAAATTAATATAATTTAAATATATCTTAAACATTAAATCTTAATCAGAAAATAAATAGGATACTTTGAATGTTTATTTAAAGGCCATCGTATTAAAGGTCACCGTGAACACACTGAAAATCAACATCATAGCTGTTTATATAGTATTTCTGGCTTAGTGTTTTGTTGATCTGCGTCAAGATTTGTTTACAAACTAAACGTTTCTAGAAATCTTTACCCGAAAGATCCATTAATTCGGTGTCCTAGCATTAAGTGTCTAAGGATTGCTTTGTGAGTCATTTCTTATGGATACAGCCTCAGTGTGGCTTGTTTTAACGTTTGGTCAATGTAACTGTTGAATAGGTATACCTGACACAAAAGCAAACTAGACATCCCATAATTGCCTCGTTCAAAACTATGTTTTCTTTCCATTTTCCTTGCTTATTGTAACGTCATTCCAACTCCCATGTTCTTTCGAACTAAAAAGACAATCGTTTAGTGTGTACTCTTCAGTACATTTTAAGGACATTGACGTCGCAGACTCACGATAAATGTAATGAATAATTCACAAAATACACTCTGAAAATTAATATTATATATATATATATATATATATATATATATATATATATATAATTATTATTTTCTAAGTATTTTGTTGATATGACGTCTAAAAATTTACTTTCATTGAACAATTACTTCTTTTGTTTCTGAGTTTTGAATTTCGAGTCAGAGAACAATTTGTTTATTCAAAAAAGAGATTAGCTTATTGAATCTTTTGATTTACTATTTCTTTTTCAAAAATTAAGATAAATCTCACTCTATAATTATTTTAATAAAAAGGTTCATGTTCAATAAAATGGTATTCTTGTCACTATTTTTAAATCAATATAACAAAAATAGTGCCACGAGTGTAATCACATCTTTCAAATTGTCACCTATCATAAATATCAGAATAGTTTTCTCACTTTTACGAACATTTTTTTAAAGAAATTTTTCGTGTTACATGATGTTTGATAGCTTTTCTATTGTATTTCGATCCTACATTTATGTAGCACATTTAATTTAAAAACTAAGCTCACACAAATACATGATGTTTGACTGTCTCAGACCGGGAATCGACAGTCTACCGGTGTCCACCCAGGTGTTCGAACCAGTTGAGCTATCGAGTCAGTCAACACTTCAAACTACCTTCAGGAGCTAAGAGCCCGTGAGACGGTTACACTATAAATTATAATAACGGGACACAACAGTAAGTACTGGATATATATTTTCTGTTTTGTAATTGCCAACCATCGCTGCGACACCATAGCTGTTTTGCAGGTGTAGTTGTTAGTGATATTTGACGGTACAAAGAATTGACTGCATATATATTTCCAGGATCTAGGCACCAAACGAAAAGTAGGTATTTTGTACTCCAGATCATAAAGTACTAGTTATACCGGCACATCGACATGGTTCAGAGACAAGGACTATTATAAAAGGAGATCTCCAAAAACCAGAAACAGCAGAAATTGTTCGTGGGAAGCAACGATTCTTATTACTTAAAAACATAATTTATTACTATTTAATTAAGCCTGTTGTAGCCTCCTACGTATATTTGTTTTGAGCAAGGTTTGATCGTCCGGAACACGAATAATTTATATCTGAAAGTTTTATTGTGCTAACTTACAAGTAAGTTTTCGGTTCATTGTAATTCGTGTAAATTAATCGTTAATTGACTAATGTTACGGCAAAAAAAATTAAGTCTCTCAATTCAGTCAAACCTAAAATAAAACGTCCACATATTGAAATGAACACAAAATTATGTTTGTTATGCTACGTGTTCAGAATTCTTTCAAATTCAGTCAGCCTTCATACTGCTCGTTGGGTATATTTCTGGAATGTTCATTCCAGTTTAAGCTATGGCATAATCTGGGCAAATACATCTTACAGCTCCCAGAATTTTAGATTACAAAAACGAATTGTACGAATAATAACCAAATCCCACCCACGTAATTATTGTAAGCATCTCTTCATTAATCTAGAAATTTTACCATTACCTTGTCTGTTGATCTACGAATCAGTGTTTTTTATCAAAAACGACTTGCTTAAGGGCGGTAATATGTGTTCAGAAAACGCCGATGTCTGTAACTATAACACTCGACGTAGTAATCACATTCATCAGGTGGCAGTATCAACAGCTCATTACAAAAACATTCACATACAATACATGTACATTATTTTACAACCCTTTGCCAGGTGACATTAAACGATTAAATTCGATAGAAAAGTTTAAATCCCAAGTGAAATCGTTTCTGCTGCATAACTGTTTCTATACAATTAGAGACTATACTGAGCATCACAAGAAAAGTAACATTAATTTTAACAATGATACTTAATGCATTATTTACCATTGAACTTTATAATTCTAAACAATATATAACAAGTATTGTATTATAGCTTCTGGGTCAATGACCCCATCTCGATCAGGTTTTTCGTTCAGTTTCCCTGATCCATTGAGCAAATGCTGAGATGGCCCCTTGTTTTGCTTCTGGACATAATTGTAACTTCATTATCTGTTCACGACTTCCAGAATTCGGTGGGAAATATAGTTATTCAAATTATCGTTCACCCATGAGGTCCTTGCAGGAAGTATTATTCCTTAATGAAGGACATGATGAGGGATAAGAGCCCCAATTAATTGCTGATTTACCCTTGGAAATATATTTTATTACATTGGAACGCATATTTTTGTTCACAATCCTTGCAGAAAAAGCTCGTATTGTTTCTGTATTCAAAAGTCAAGTAGTATATGGCTTAGGGTAGGGATCACAGAATTTTGAAAACCTGCCCAGAATTCACTTGTCCCTATAGCACGTCACACACAGTTTTTAACTGTTTTTGACGTGAAATAAATAAATAAACTAATTAATTAATTAAATACTCTAACACAAAAATATCGTCAGTAATTAAAAACACAAGCTTTAAACTGTTTTTGAAATTAAATCTATAATTTTTTAAATTGGGAGATACATTGGTCCCATAAAAATAATAAAAGATATTATCCTTAGAATATCAAGCCAATACTAGACACAAGTGTTGAAGCAAAAGTTAGTTTAAGATAATGTTTCATTTTTGTGCAGTGAAAAATTTGAATCATTTAAATATATCCCGACCCAAGTTCGCATATTCGACCATATTCTGTTTTCCTACTCAATACTTCGTTTGGTATATTTAACGACATTCACTGAATTGTGATTGTGAAGTTTAGGTCTTTACAAGTTTCTCCTCCTAGTAAAAGCATTGAAATATATACACGAGAGTCATTATGAAGTTTTTAGATAGTCGAATATCAATATTATAATTTCACCCACAATATTATGCTCCTTTCACGTCTATGGGATAATTTCAACCCCATCTCGTGAGAAAACTACTGATGATTTTTAAAAGATTAAAAGTAATCTGATTTAGAAACTATGAATTGAACTTTTATTTGTAAGTTACCTCTCTTTGACTTATAAATGAACAACCTAATTTACATTGGCGACTTTTTGACTAATTATTGTCTTTAACACTAATTCTAGGGCTAATTCTGAAATTCATAAATGTATTAAAGAGCCGTGTAACAAACGCGTACAAAAACCATGAATTGTTTCAGTTTCTATAGCTGTGACGAAACGAAAGCTCAGGCAGACCAAATGTGCTAGATTCGGTAAAGGGAATACGTGAAGTTTGACACATGTCTCCCTTACCCCCATGCGTGGATAAAAATTAAAAAAAAACAGGGCCCAAGCCTGAGAACACCGCTAACTTCTCCTGGCGGGAGGGACGGGTGGTATGACACGGAAGGAATAATTAGGGTAAGGAGTTAGTCGTCTCTTAGGACGGGGGGGGGGTTTACCCGTGGTGCTATTCTGCTAAAATCCCCGGACACCACACGAGGTTTATTATTATTATTATTATTATTATTATTATTATTATTATTATTATTATTATTATTATTATTATTATTATTATTATTTTGTATATCGGCCCTTTCTGACCACGCTGCACGATTAACGTGGGTCAGTATTGGGATCAGCTTTTGGGCTGTATCCCTTGCTACCACAATGTTGTTACGCCTTGAAATGTGAATTATGGATGATGATGAGGGGTGTAGGGACAGACGATGACTGCCGCAACCGTCTGCGCCGGCTTAGAACGACAATAATAATATTAATAATAATAATAATAATAATAATAATAATAATAATAATAATAATAATAATAATAATAATAGCACTGGTCAACAAAAACGTTTTTCTTTCACAAGAATGAAAAAAACAGTATTTTTGATACTGAACTCAACTATCATTTCAGTTTTTCCCCATCAGGCAGGAGTTTTGTGTGATATTCATTTGAACGTTTTATAATTTTTAATAAATTCAGTAACTAGCTCTTCAACTTTCAATGGAGTAGTCCTGACTTATATTCTGAAGGCTCATTCTGTAACTAGAAAGTGGTAATGATGATTTTCGGCCATATTTTATATCTGGATCATCTCTCTTCTTCGTCCTACAGTAGTCAGCCAACATATTCGTTCTACACTTGCCTTAGTACATGTTTTCCATTGTAGAAAGTTATTGATGAAAAGGCTCTCCGTGCTCATCGCTGACATCTCCAAGATTTTCCGGTTAGATGTATGTGTCAGAGTCTAAGAAGTAAATTTTCGAAGACGTTACATCCCATAGCTTTATATGAATGCAGAAGATCACCCTGTACGTGCAGTAGTTTTCTGTTCTATTGTTTCGAAAATAATTGCAATATAAATTTTTAAAAGACTGCCAGGCTGCTTTTCCAGTGGATTTAACAGTTCTCCAAAATGTTCATCAGCCATTAATGACTGCATTTGTGGTCCTAAAAATCCCTTTCTTCAATTTAGCATCACTGCGGTAAATTTTGATTTCAAGAAGAAGAAGAAGAAGAAGCTTTAGATTATTTCAATTTCGTAGAAAATCTAGACATAACTCTGAACAAAATTAGTAATCTCTCTTTTAAATCCATTGTTGTATGTGGAGATTTCAATATTGATTTTCTGAGCGAATCCCACGAAAAAGAGCAGTTTCTCAATTTAATTCATTCTTTAAATTTAGATATTACAGTGAACGTACCTACACGGAATACTCTTAAATCACAAACATCAATAGATCAAATTATAATTAACAAAACCACAACTAGATATGAAATAATAACGAATAATCTAGGTTACAGTGACCACGATGCACAAATTCTTACAATTATTAATAACATGAATACTGACACAATAAATAAAACACGCATGTGCAGAGCATTTACTACAGTTAACATAAAGTTATTTACGGACTACTTGCTGAAAGAATCATGGGAGGCAGTTTATAACGCTATTGACACAAATGAAAAATATAATTTATTTTTCTCAAAGCTTTCATTTCACTTTAACGCATGCTTTCCTATTAAAAAGAGAAAATTAAACATTTCACGAAAAAGTAATAATTGGATCACAAAAGGAATTAGAACATCGTGTAAAAATAAACGTACTCTCTACTTTATTTCTAAACGTCATGACGTATCTCAAGATTTCCTTATCTACTTTAAAAATACAAAACATTGTTACGAAAAGTCATAAGGCAGGCTAAAATCATGAAAAACGATCAGGATATTTTGAACTCAAATAATAAAACAAAAGCAATGTGGAATATAATAAAAAATACTACCAAAACAACTAGAAAACCCGTAGAGAATGTTGTTTTAAAATATAACGATATAAATGTGAACGATCCGGCAACAGTGGCTAATCTCTTTAACCAATACTTTTCGAGAATTGCTGCCGATCTTACTAAGGGTCTTCAGCCACAAAATTCAAAAACAGACAGTTCACCCAAAATTTTAGACACAATGTTCGTTTCCGAAACTTCTTCCTATGAAATTCTCAAAATAATCGGTAAACTTAAAAATAAATATTCGTCCGGTTTAGATGAATTCCCGGATTCTTTGTTAAAGACTTGCGCGTATGCCATTATACACCCGTTAACTCACATATTTAATGCATCTTTATCCACTGGAACGTTTCCAGATATTTTCAAAACAGCTAAAATTAAGCCGCTTTTCAAAAAAGGCAACAAAAATGAAATTCAAAATTATCGGCCCATTTCTCTTCTATCAGTTTTTTCAAAAATATTAGAGAGACTTTTTTACGCACGAATGGAAACCTTTCTCACTAAACACGACGCGCTTTCAGATTGCCAACATGGATTTAGAAAATCAAAATCAACGGAAACAGCTATATTTTCTTTTCTTAAAGATGTCGCCTCATCATTAGATCAAAACGAGGCACCTATTGGATTATTTTTAGATCTCTCAAAGCTTTTGACATCATTGATCATGACATTTTACTTTCAAAATTACCTTCATATGGAATCCGTGGTATTGCTCTAGATTGGTTATGTTCGTACCTTAAACAACGATCTCAGAGAGTTGAAATACCTTACTGGAATGATGGAACATTACGTACGCACTTTCCGACTCTTTGCCCATTGCATGTGGAGTTCCTCAAGGATCGATTTTAGGTCCTATTCTGTTCCTACTTTACATAAACGATATGCCCTCGACGATTCGAAACGGAAGAACGGTTCTCTTTGCGGATGATACGAACATCCTTTGCAATAAAGAAACCGTAAATAGTGCAATATCAGATGTTTCAAATTGGTTCCGAAATAACAAATTAATAGTAAACGAAAAGAAAACGGTTTTAATGCAGTTTTCCATATCAAATAAACAATTCTGTGCTCCATTGAAAATGAACAGTGTACCATTGACTGATGTTAAGGCAACAAAATTTTTAGGTCTCTCAATTCAGTCAAACCCTAAATGGAACGTCCATTTATATTAATTGAACACAAAATTAAGTTCACTATGCTACGCGTTCAGAATTTTAGCAAATTCAGTCAGTGTTCATACTGCTCGTTGTGTATATTTCGCGAATGTTCATTCCCGCCTGAGATATGGCATAATATTCTGGGGAAATACATCTTATAGCTCCCAGACTTTTAGATTACAAAAACGAATTGTACGAATAATAACCAAATCCCACCCACGTTATTCATGTAAGCCTCTCTTCATTAATCTAGGAATTCTACCATTACCGTGTCTTTTTATTTACGAATCAGTGGTTTTTGTAAAAAATGACTTGCTCAAGGGCGGGAATATTTTTCAGAAAATGCCGAAGTCTATTACTATAACACTCGACGTAGAAATCATATTCATCAGGTGACAGTATCAACAGCTCATTACAAAAAAATTCACATACAATACATGTACATTATTTTACAACACTTTGCCAGATGACATTAAACGATTAAATTCAATAGAAAAGTTTAAATCCAAGTGAAATCGTTTCTGCTGCATAACTGTTTCTATACAATTAGAGACTATACTGAGCATCACAAGAAAAGTAACATTAATTTTAACAATGATACATAATGCATTAATTACCATTTGAACTGTATAAATGAGTATAAACTACCTGTAACAACTATTGTAACACAACTTCCGGGTCAATGACCCCCATCTCGATCAGGTTTTTCGTCCAGTTTCCCTGATCCACTGAGCGAATGCTGAGATGGCCCCTAGTTTTGCTTCTGGACATAAATGTAACTTCATTTTCTGTGCACGTCTTCTAGAATTCAGTGGGATATACAATTATTCAAATTATCGTTTCCATGTTGTCGCGGCAGGAAGTAATAAGAGCCAAAAGTTATTGCTTATTTATCTTTGAAAATAGATTTTATTACATGGGAGTTTTTTTTTTGTTGTTTTTTCTCCCTTTCAAAATTCAAAATTTATTGCTTATTTACCCTTGAAAATAGATTTTTTACATGGGAGTTTTTTTGTTTTTTTTCTCCCTTTCAAAATTCAAAATTTATTGCTTGTTTATCCTTGAAAATAGATTTTATTACATGGGAGTTTTTTTTCTCCCTTTCAAAAATTCAAAATTTAAGTAGTATATGACTTAGTGTAGGGATCACAGAATTTTGAAAATGTGCACACAATTCACTTTTCCCCATAGCACGTCATACGCAGTTTTTTACTGTTTTTGACGTAAAATAAATAAATAAATAAAAATAAATAAATCTTTCATATAACGACTTGTTACGATACACGTTTATGTAAGAAAAAAAAACATTGACGTCTGCGGTGTAAATGACTACAACATGATTTATCATTTCTTCTGTCGGGTGAACTTTCGTGAGCAATTGGCGTCGTCGCTCATTTTAAAGACATTTAGCCGGAATTCAATGCAGAGCTTCTCAGCTGCGGTCAACAGCGTTCCTCGAGAGTCCTCCTGGCGCGAGAAAGAGGCTTTTGCCTCGGGCAAATTCCAGCGATTAAAACCTAAGGCCCCTTAAGTTCATAAAGAAATAATTAAATGTGTGATAAAAATACAATTTTTATCTGCACTGTTGTTTTTTTTTGTAATTTATTTCATTTACTGAACAGTACGCACATTAGTTCACAAAAAATATCAAATTATTACGTTATTCCTAGTATCCCTTCACCCTGCCTTTCGAAAGGGTTGAAGCCACGTCCTATCGTGAGAAATAATGTGATCCAGTATCTTCTTTCCACATCTAGATGTGGCTTTGTCTTCTTTTGAGGTGAACCCGTGCGAATGACGGCCCCGTCGCCCGTGTGCGCACACACGCGCACGCACACAAACGCGCATGCACAAGGCATCCCGACCGACAAACTTCTTTTTCGAATGCTGTACCGTCATATGGGCTTAATCCTGTGGACCATCAAACAAAAGTACGAAAAACGGCCGGTGACCGTCAAGGATTTCAACAGCACGCCATCCGTTAAGAAGAATCGAAACACGTGAGTTGCAGCTAAAGGTATGTATGAAGACTCTTATTGAAAGAAAATGTTTTTTTATCATGTCTAAGTACGTTAATGACTAAAAGTGTTACATTGGCGTTGCATTTCCATTTCATTCCTAATTCACGGACGAAATTTAGGATAGGTCTGGAGGTCCGTAATGAGGCACATTTACCTAACAATGGGGCTTGCAACTCTGGCTCACGCCGGGTGTAAATATATCATGCCCAAATAGTTTCCACAGAGGAACATGCAGTGGCAACAATGCAGCGGTGACAATTTGACAACCGGCGTCAGGCTTGCTTGTGGGGACGGATGTGTAATGCTTCAGCCACGAAACAGTGTTTTTGATCAACGAAAGATGCACCGCTCCGTTATTGGAAGATGAAGGAAACTGGGACATATTGTTCCAGCCTTCGCTCTAATAATGTGTCGTTTTCTGTCCTATCACATATAGATTGTCTCATCAAAAATATCCGCAGTCCCCCACGGACTAGGGACCGACCGTGTTTAGGACCAATGAAGAACCGTTTTCCAGTTCTGCAAGCTAGTAACGTGTGTTGCAGCGTTCTATACGTAGCAAAATCTACAAAATTCTACATTTTTCGTTTTAATTGAGATGGCTGCGCCCCTCGAGGAGGGGGGTTGACTCCCTGTCCGACGGTAACACATTACAAGTTACATTTCTGTAGCTTATCATTAGAGCCCGGAAGTTCAGGCATTTATTTTACTTAAAATAGGCAGGCAAAAAGGCATTTATTCTAGCTTAAGTAGGGGTGAAAAAAGGCATGAAAGCAATGAAAAATCATATTTAACAGGAAATATAGTAAAAAATTACTAATTAAAATTATTCACATTTTTTTTAGCAAACTCTAAAATTTACATTAGCAAGTAACGTGTAAGAAAACGATCTATTCTTTTTAATCTTGATTCCACATGACCACGTGGTGTGATGGCTACGAATTTCTATTATTTGCAATGCTATCTCTTAGAAATGCTATTGCGAAATCTCTTTTGGATCTTGCTATGCCATCAATGAAAACGAAATATTTTTTTCGTTCTTCGCATTTGTGTAAGCCAGCATTGAGAAGGGTAGTACATCATATTCAGAGAGATGTCCTCAAGAGGGGTCGCTGACCTTACTCAAAAGTAGAACGGGATTCCTCGTGAGGGAACAAAGCTTGTCGGCATCAATAAAAACATAAAAATTCTTGACTGGTATCTTTCTTATTCATTCAGATTTTTATCACAGCCTCTGCTTCCACAGAAAGACAAAACACGACCGTGCATTCGTGTTGTCTAAGCTTGCAGGTATACATCCAACTTCATCGCGATCGGCGCTAGGAGCGAAAAAAGCGAAATCATGAGGAAAAGCAGAAAAAGACAAAAAATGACGAAATGGCAAAAATAGGAATCAAAAGCTCAAATAGACAAAAAATCTAGCAATAATGAGAAAAAAGAAAAGGTAAAAACAAGTCAAAATGGCAAAAATAGCATCAGAAGCTAAAAGTGGCAACAAAAAAAAGGCAGAATGAAAATCTACTAAAACAACCCCAGAAGTGCAATTAAGTAATTCCTATTGTTAAAAGTCAGACAATAGTAACCATAACAAAAAGGCATTTTTCCAAACTTCCGGGCTCTACTTATCACACACTGGTTGAAGGATAATATTTTCCTCTTCTCTCTCGCTCGCTCGCTCTAGCTACTGCGTCACCACTCGCGCAGCTGGGCGAGACCGCCTCCCACCTCCACTCGCACAAATATACGCCGCGGCGCGTTTCATACGAAAATTGTAAATCGTGTAATCTCTCTTTCGTTTGAACGTCTCCGCGACGAAGTGAAGGAGGGAAAGCGGGGCAAACAACACCCGCAATTAGCTGGCGCTCAGTGAACTAACACTCGAGCACCTACTCCTTTCTCTTTTCAATTACTCTTTACGCGAGGCAAGAACCCTCCTAGGAAATCTTTCAATTACTATCTTACTTCAAAAAGGGACCATTTTACGATTGAAAATAATTTGTTCAAAGCGTCAGTTCGTTACCTGATTTGCTTGTTAAATGAACACTGGTTTATCAGAGATGCGTTTTTTTGGTTAGTTTCTGGAGACCGGAGTTTTTATTTCGCTTAATTAACAATATATATTTTTTCATGCAATATTCACAGTTTGTTTTTTCATGATTTTGTGCTGTCTGAACCACTTCAGTTCACTGTGAATTATCTCTTTCTCTTTTTGCAGATTTTCAGAATATTCTCAAAATATCATTGTCGAAAACCGTTCACAAATGGCAACAAAAATACGTGCCTTCCTCTTCTTCACGATCTGAAACTAAAATAATGGATCGAAGATAAACGATTACGCTGATTTTCGAGCCGACTCCATTGCTCATTCTGGACAGTAACCTCATTTTCATCTTCTACCGTTACGATATTTATTAGAAATGACGGAGAGTTTTAGAACAAATATCACTATAGTGATCAGAAAAGTGCCTCTGATAAGGAAGCTGTCAAACGCTGCCAGTGAATGAAGCAGCGCTGGGTTATCTGATAAGGGAGTGTCAGAGTGTCAGTTAGGGCGAGCGACGAGCGATCGACAAAGAAGCAGAGCGCGGGATTTCCTGCACCTGCGCACGCATCTCGACACACCAGAATACAGATGCGCCTAGCAGATTTCCTTCAATAACTGTTATCACCATAACAGTTGACTCGTAATAGCTGTTATTAATAACAGTTAAAAATAAACAGGTCCACGACCAGCAACGTAACATGATTGACTGCTAAGAGTTAAATCAGTTGTGGCGATTGCTAGGAGTTAAACCACGCAAAACGAATAACGTTGGTAGCACCGAAAAGTTTGTACAGCTACCTTACGGTGCCTGCTTGCACTACTTTCCCTGGGTATAGAATATTACTAAAGTAAAAATGATTCGGGTTCAGATTGCAAATATTCTTTCAAATATGCAACTGGTGCATGGTGAAGGGACAAGTGCCAAAAATAATGAGGAGGAACAGTGTTTTTGCTTACCTATAGCTTAAGTGTTAATGACAGTCGAATATCAAGTTTTATAATGCAAGTTATTTGACCGTAACTCACTTTATTTTATCGGACCTAGGGAAATGTTAGTTATTCTCTCATAAGCAGCAATGGGACAGAAATAAGTTTACAAACATATTGGATGGACTTAATTTAAAGGACAAACATCTTATTGTAATGTATACAATAAAACATAAAAATATTGTGGCACATGGTGTGTAATAATGACGAATTATGTATTAATGAATCTATAATTCGAACACTGGCAAATCATGATCGATTAGCTGCAGTGAAGCTGTTATCGTACAAAATGGTTGCCACGAAAGCTTGTAGTAGTTCGAATTAGGCCCAGTAGATTGCAGTTCTATGCATTTCAACCGATAACAGCCGAAACAGGATAAACGAAATAACTTTTTTCGCGTAACAGTTACGAAACGTTAACGGTTAAGAAATAACAGTTTAGCTGTTAAGGGCACATCCCTACACCAGCAGCGGAGATCACAGATAAAACCTTACTGGGCACAGTGGCGCTCTCCACAAGTGCAAAAGAAGACAAACATGCCTTAAGTAAAACAATTTTTGTTTTATAAAGGGATCAGATATTCATGTAGGTAAATGCATATTTTCACCCTCTATCAGAAAGAATACTCAACTTGGCATGTCAAGAAAGACACATTTTACAATTATTTATTTATTTATTTAAGCACGTGTTTTGTTTGCTAATGCTCTAAATCACACCTGATTGTGACTCACTACCTTACGCTTTTTGGAGCATACCTGACATGAATGGTGGGATGCAGGGTGATAAATATGATTTGAATGATGTTCGTGTCAATGTTCGTATCAGAGACCGAGGAAACAGAAGCTCCCCGACAAAACCAACCGAAAAGCCGCTTGGTCAGTGGCAAATTCCACATGGATTGGTGACCGGCGCCCGCAACCCAGTGGTAAAAGAAGAGTGGTCACACCGCATCCTATAAGCGCAAGTCGGTTGGTCTCTTCCCCGGGCAAGGACGAACCAGTGAACTGGATAAACTCCATGACAACACTGTACGAAAAACGTCGCCGATCAAATAGTCGCGCTGGCAGGTATGCGATTATATTCCAGATAACATTAACTACGAAGTAATATGCACATTTGTTCACACTTATTTATGAGTTTATTTATTTACACTTTATTCGGGAAATGTTCAAAGATACATTTTGTACATAAATATTTTTTCAAACATGTTCCACAGTTTTTCAAACAAGAGTAGCTATAAAATGTCAAAACACATCGAATTGTTAGCATATGCGTGTCATTGTATTACAAACACTATGAACATAGTTTACGGCCGAAAACAGTATCACACCAGTTTATGATACTGGTTTATGATTTATCATATCATATGATATGATATCATACATTGTCTTATACAAATTGTTTTATAAGGTTGCCAATTAATTTTAACCATTTTCATTTTCTCGTACGTACATATATAAGAAGTAATATATGTACTAAAGAGAAGGTTATGTAATGCAGCGCGAAAAAGGCGCATTTTCGGCACAAAAAAATCATTGCCGGTGCCTTTACAACGAAAAGTAGATAAATCCAGTTGCTAAATTAAGAAAAAAATTCTCTAACTCGTGGTGTGGCCAGAATCCCTGTTTTGTGGGATCTTGATGCCGAAAAACCAATTGAAAGCAAAACGTCCGTCCGTCTATCGTATGTGAACAAACCTAGCGCCTAAACCACACGTACAATCTTTTACAAATTGTAGAAACTCCCGTCCATCTGGCTCTAGTTAAAGGTTTGAAATTTTGAAAAACATTCTTTAAAATTTGGGGATACTTTACATGAAGCGCCACGGACATTTTCAAAAGTTTCTCAAAAACGGCCCCAAATTTTTTCTTTAAATTTCTTGCAAGAACAGAGTAAAATACACTTATAAAAGTGGCATAGGTCCGATTTCCACGGTTAACTCTAAAATTTCGAAAATTGCAAAAGTTAGAATTTTTTCGGCGTCTTCCTACAACTATAAAATTGAAGATAAAGATTTTTCCTTCTAATGAAATTTGTTGTCCATAAATATCTCTTTCATTAAGGTCATGTAGATTTTTTTGAAAAGTTTAGTAGTTTTCGTGCAATAGTACGTGCAATATTTGAAATTTTAAAAAATAACAAAAACAAAAATTTTCTCATAAACGGCTCCAAATTTTTCCTTTAAATTCTTGGTAGGGATAGTATCAAATGCACCCTATCCGACGGCATAAACACCATATTGCTCTATTCTTTTGTTTTGTTTTTCTTCAAAAATTACAAAAATGTAATTATTTTCATTTGTTTCTCACGTCGGTAATGTTTATATTAGAGGCAATTTTTTCACTTTGTTATATTAGGAGTACATGTGCTTTAAATAATGTTAAATAAAGTTTATCGAAAACTAGACAGTTTTCTGTAAAATTGAGCTGTAATTTCCGCATTTTCAAGAACGCTCAAACGACATTTTCTCAAAAAGTGGCTACAATTTTTTCTTCTAATTTTTCAATGGATAGTGCTAATTGAACTGTTTAATATCACGTAAAGTCCATTTTTCTGTATCCTTTTGTTTTTTTCAAAAATTACACAAATGTAATTTTTTTGAAAGATCTCTCACGTCATTAATATGCACATTTCCATCGATCTGTATAATTATTGTATTTATTTGTGGATGTACTTCAAATGACTTCAAATAAAGTTTTTCGAAAACTCAATAGATTCTTGTGAAAAAGAGCTTCAAATTTCCCATTTACAGTAATGCTTAATCGCCATTTTCTTAAACATGGCTTCAAATTTTTCAATGAAGATTGTTATTTAGGACGACGATATAGCCATCTTAAATATAATTAAAATATAATTCAGGTTCTACAATTTGCAAACAAACATTTCTTTAGGCCGCAATAGATGGAAGCAGGCAAGAAGGAGGAACAAGACTGTACAGTACCAGTCCACAACAAAGAAATTAGAAAACTTTACTACGAGAAAGTCTGTGCCATTCTGTAGCACCTCTAGTTACTTTCTCGTATACATACGTATATACGGGAATAATATACGTAGAATATAGAAAGTTATGTAATTCTGCGAAAAATCGATTTAGAGATTTCAACAGAAAAACAAGATTTGGGGTCCCCGGATACCGAAAAAAAGTTGTTTTTTTTTTTCAAAACGTCCGTCCGTCAGTATGTCTCTCTGGCGCCGAAACCGCACGTACGATCTTATCCAAATTGAAGAAACCCCAGTGGATCTAGCTCTAGTTGAAGCTTTGAAATTTTGAAAAAATTTCTTTAAAATTTGGGGGTTGTTGACGCTGCAAAATTGCTTCCGTAAATTGTTTGAGAGAGCAACAGAATGATGGATGAGATCGCTCCATAGCGTGGCTACCCACTTCCTAACTCCCCACGAGGGAAAATGCTGAAAGTCATTTATTCGAGAACTATTAGTTTATCTCAGCGTGATAAATATTGATGATGGAAGAAGTTTGTCAATTTTACCTTGCTGTCAATGTTTCCTTAGACGAACAGAAGATTGTTTTCTGTTATAATTCGTGCCACATACCATTTCAGCTTGCTATCGCCTCTTACGCGCTCAAAACACACACTGCTACCACTAGTCAAATTTAATTTCTCAATCACGATTGCGTCAGTGCAGTCCAGTGCACCGGGCCATTGTGAGGTTAGGTACGGAAGTTATCCATGCTGATTTAGATTCGTGGTGAAATTGTGAAGGCATTTGAGGATCTTCTGTCACGCAGGGATACTTCGAATGATGGAGTATATTATGTTTTGCAAGAAATGTCTTAAAATAATGTTTGTGATTTACACGAAGTTCAGAAAATCAGATTGTGCTCTCCGAAAATTTAACCTTGAATAACTTCATATTAACAATTCCAGTGATATTTAGAAACCAAAGTATAGGTATGTCTCAATTTCGAAACGCTAATAAAGTGAAAATAAAAATAGTGACCCTTACAAAATCATTCAAATATATATGCCAAGAAATGTTTCTCGCCCGCCCATACATATACCAGCGGAAATGCTCATATTAATATTTTTATGGTTTTCAATAACCAAACAATTCTGCAGAAGCCTTTCGGTTCAAAATCTTGTGTATCGATCACTGGCAAATCACGAAAAATGAAATTTCGACACATACGCATTTGAAGTGTTTGTAGTTTTTAAATAAAGAAATCACACTCGATAATTTATGAATTAAGAAGTAACAATTACCAAAATACTTCATAAAAATTATAACAATGATCATAATTCAAAATTATTATTTTTCGAGTTCTATCAGTGTAAGAGACCAAGATCAGCTGAGTATAATGTCATTGCGTAGCGCACACGCACTGACTCAGTTCCGGAATCCGTTTCATTCGTAGCTGCCCTTCACGCGTGTGGGGCAGCACTGTTGCGGAGCGATGACGTTTTTGCCCTGCACTAGGGTGGGTTTCAGTGCATCGAATGGAAAACGCTATTAGATGTGAAAACGTATGGAGAGTATTTAGCACTAGATGTTCAGACAAGGTGTACCGTGAAATTCGTGTTACAAGCATATTTGGAGAAAATTACAATACTATTTAATTACAATACTAATAGTTAATATTATATATTTTTCCATCTATATGCATTTGTTTCTTCTTTGCTATCAGTGCTACTGCGTCGTAAAATGACACACAAACTGTCCATTGTTGCTTTAAAGCAGCGCTGGCAACAACGCGTTTTGCCGTAAGCCGCTGCCGCCTCTAGTGAATCATATTATTTATTTACTTTTAATTATTTTACTCTCTCACATTCTGCTTACGTACAAGGCTAAAATGCGCATGAGATATGTTCGTGAATACACCAAATACCTTATACACTGAATTTAATGCCAGAAATATATTTTCGTTTAAAGTGTTAAATAAAAAAATCTATTTGTCACACTTCGCTTATTTACGAGATAAAGTGGAATTTGAAGTGTAAGAAAGCCAGAAATTGTGACATAATATTACATAACGATAACGTTATAATATAGCGAGAAAGTATGGGCTTTTGTAGAAGCATCTCTAGTTTTTATTTATTTTTTACATTTTTTAGGGACGTCGACTCCCAAAAATGTTTCACACGGGAAAAGTTGGCTGACATCATATTACTCACTAATCAATAAATAACATGATCAAAATTTGTTTTTATGAAACCTATAGTGGCATAATGAACAAATGATGAAAAATATAAAAATGTAAGGAGTTTTAGTTACTATTACATTAAGTTGATCACAGAAAGTTGAAGTTGAACGCAGAAATGCTATTTCGTATCCTTCTGAATGATGGAAGTGTTTGTCCCTATAATACTATTCTGGAAGAAGAAGTGTTAATGACCTAGTGCTCTTCATCTGAACACATTTTACCACGAAATTCAAAATTTTACTCAAGTTCCCAGTTATCATATGCACCCACTAGAAGTCCGTAGGCATTTAGAATAGGTGCTTGCATTCGGTAACTGTTGATGCCGCAAAGCAGGCCCGATAACGTCACACTCAACAAACAACAGCCACGCAGTCCTTTCACGTGGCTTTGCACGCATTGAAGGACGCGGTGCGCACTTTCTGCTGATTCAAAGTGCGACGCGCGCTGGCATATCGTGCGGTGAGTCAGCGGCGCCAGAACGTATTCACCCACATCCAGCGGGGCCTTTAGGGCGTAAGCCTTTAGGCAAATACGAAACACTTCACACTAGAACATTTTTCAGCACGGGATTTCATAGCTCGGATCATTCTCCTTTAAAATTGATGTACATTTGCACATTTTAACATTTTATTGTTTATTACAATAATGAGATATTATTTAAATAAAATTTGAAAGAAAATAACATTTTAAATTGCTCTCGTCTTTTTGGCTTATATATGTTATGCCTTGCCATCACATCTATCGCGTCTTGACCTTCAGACTCGGCAGTGTTACGGTAGTATGATTTTCATTTTTAGATATTATTATTATTATTATTATTATTATTATTATTATTATTATTATTATTATTATTATTATTATTATTATTATATTTATTCTTCAATGAATGTCTATAAATTATTATTAACACAACCAGTTCCACTTTAAATTTTTGACATTTAGAAGTAATTTATTATAGTATATTTTGATTACATGACGTTTCGGCTACACCTTATAGCCATCTTCAGACTTGGTTTGCAATTGTCCATTTTAACAAATTATAGTGTATAATTTTTAATACATTTGAAAATAAATATATGTTGACAGAAGCTCACCTTTTATAAAATAGAGTTGGAATATTAAACTATACTAGAATTTACATTATATACAACATTAACAAGCTATTAACATGGTGAGCGTGCGTACTTCCGCCCGCTGTTCCTTCCTTTCTGTTACCGTCTACTTGAACACTGGAGACTGTTACAAGACAAACGTAATATTCAACGGCCAAGGAAGGGGGGGGGGGGGGCAATGAAGAAGAAATAATTAATTTTGATTTTGATTCTTAAAATGTCAAAAATTTAAAGTGGAACTGGTTGTGTTTATTATTATTATTATTATTATTATTATTATTATTATTATTATTATTGACTATACCGAGCATCAAAAAGGAAATTAATATTAATTTTAACAATGATATATAATGTATTATTTACCATTTGGATCGTATAATTCTAAACAACCTAACAAGTACTAAACTTTAGCTTCTGGGTCAACGTCAGTGTACTCGAGCGTTTGGGTCTCGATCAGGTTTTTCGTCGTTTCCCTGATCCCTTAGCAAATGTTGAGATGGTCCCCTTGTTTTGCGTCTGGGCATAAATGAAACTTCATTATCTGCATACGTCCTCTAGAGTTCAGTGAGAAATACAGTTAATCAAATTATCGTTCTCCATGTTGTCGCAGCAGAAATGTATTCCTTCACGAAGGACATGATGAGGGATAAGAATCCAAATCTGTATTTGATTTACTTTTGAAAAGTGATTTTTTTGTTATTTACGTCGGTAAACATGCGCTTATCTCCTTAACAATTAATCATCTTAATCATCATGCACACTCAAGTTTAGATCGTACAAGAACACAAAAAGTGTTGTGAGTACCGGTATTGAACTTATATTTCTGCTTAATTTCATCACAAAACCTAATGTTCTACTGGCAGGGCAAGTTCCTCAATATGAGTTATAAATGCTAAACAATTGTCAAAAACATGTAATATTACTTTTATTAAATAAGAAGTAATGTTTGCATGTAATGTTTGTTATAATAATTATTGTTAAATTTATGAATATGTGGACGAGAGTCTGTTAATAAATAAAATATAAATCTAAACAACGCATTAAGAGCAACGGCCGTTAAAATGCTTGAGCATTAAAAATATTATAGCGGACTCTCGGGTTTAGATTTTACCAAAGCTCATAAATCTTGAAATAAATACTATGTCCCTTCTGCCCCTATAATTTTACGTTTTCGATGTTTTGTTTGTGAATGAAAAATCCTCATAAACACAATTTTGTTAAAAAATAAGTATCTTATGCTACCGTTGTTTATGTACAAGATACAATATTTAAAAGAAATGCTTCATATATCTTTTTCAATGGGTGATTTTCAAATGGGCTTTCGCCCCAATCGCTTAACAATAGATAATTTCATATAGTTAAACATATCTGTGAAAAGTGTTACGAGTATAATATTGATCTATACAATGCGTTTATTCACTTTAAACCAGGTTTTTCATAGAGTTAAGAGACCTGCAATACAAAATAGCCTTAATAACAACAAAGACACAATAACACGCTTAAACAACGACTACTCACAAACTTTTGAACTAAATTTAGGTGCAAGGCAAAGAGACTCCCTCTCGACGCTCCTTTTTAGCATCGCAATGCATGGAAGACAGAATATTCGGCTGATTCGGAGAAAGCAGGTTTAATTATAAATGTCTGTAAAACCCGGATGACGCGGAAATTAAAAATTTCTACTCATTTAAATATCTTGGTACAATAGTCAATACTAACAATGCAATGGAGGAAGAAATAAAACAACGGATTGTGGCTGGAAATAAGGCATTTTATACATATAAAACCCTTTTTGACAGTACATTCCTATCACACCATTCAAAATCGAAACTATACAATACTGTTATAAAATCAATAGTGAGTTATGGGTGCGAGACATGGGTACTGAAGCAACAGAGTTCACAAAAATTAAGTATATTCGAAAGATTGATCTTGAGGAAAATCTATCGCCCTACGATACTTGGTGATAAGATTGAAAACAAATGATGAATTGGGAGAAATGAACAAACAAAAAATATAGTTAGAGAAATACTGTCAAGGAGAAAAGCATGGATCGGAATAGAAAGGATGGACCCAGATAGAATCACTAAGAAAATAACAGATTGTAAACCGATAGCTACGATGTGTAAAGACAGACCAAAAACAAAATGGAAAGATGACGTGGTGGAAGATCTCCTGTCGAATTCCTGTAGAATGAAATTAAGAATTGGAAAAAGATGGTTCCAGTCAGGAAAGAGTGATGAAAGACGGCTGAACAGGCCAAGACCCACTTCATGTCGTAGCGCCAACATAAGCAGAAAGGTGGCAGTGTTCTTACCCTGCTAGATGGCGAGATCCGGTGCCGACCTACCGTCGGCTAGCGGGATTTCCCCCAACCATATGTGTGTGTATGTGTATACATGCATGCTCCCTCAAAATACGTAAATTTCACAATCGTAGACAGCGCAGCGCAACGTTAGACTCAAAATGCTCCTACTAGATCGTTTCAATTTCATAGTTATCGTTCATCTTCATCGTTAAGAATTCTAAAAACAATGACAGCGATGTTCAAAGAAATACAAGTTTATCCACGAGCCATCAACGAAAGAACGACTTGCACCACATAGTGCGCAAGCCGAAGTGTACTCTAAAACTACGCTAACACACGCTCATGGACAGGTAACTTTCCCAAACCGAGAGTTGTACAGTTTTCGGGAGATGCCTTGTTTATCCTTTACCGAACACTAATATCTCATGTTGCCCGACTGAAAATGGTAGATTACTCGTTATTTTAGAGACAACTCAGAATTATAAATGCAGATTGAGTTGTGTATTGCATTTTCTGTAACTTTGATAAAATACTTTATTTAATATCCGCGTTTTAACAATGTCAATAAAATTACTTCCACCTATTCCAAGGCCACAATATTTAAAACTATGGTTTTGCCATTAATGAGATGACAGACATATGCAAAGTAACGAACAACAAATGATAACAAACTAAGTTAATTAAGTGCACTTAAGATCCACTGCACGATCCTTATCATCCTGATATTAATGAACTTCGTCACTCTTGTGTAAACATAAATAATATTACCACTCGGGAAGGCGAAATGAATTCATCATTTGCCATTTGCAATGATGAACCAGAACAATGATGAAGCCGAATTCAATTTTTACTTTCTCGTATACTTACGTATATACGGAGTAAAATACGTAGTACATAGTAGTTATGTAATGCTACGCGAAAAAACGGCGGATTTTCGGCGGAAAAAAATTCATTGCCGGTCTCTGGTGACGAAAAAGTGCATAAAATCAGTTTGTAAATTAAGAGAAAATAAATTCTCTAACACGTGGTGTAGCCAGAATGTAACTTAATACCTTACATACTAACACAATGTCACATTTTGTTTTATTGGTTTTTTTCCACCGCCTATCTGTTCATTTGTTTGCTTGTTTGTTTTTCATTATTGCTTTCGATTGGTATTTAATAGGCAAATACCGATTCAAACATTTCATCTGCATGAACCAAAACAATTTAAACTAACAAGGAAGTTTAAACCTGTATATGAGATCATCTCCTAAAGCTTATTCCGGTTAGCAGGGGTCGGCTTTTCGGATCGCTACTCTCCAGCTGTTTCCATTTTCGGGGAGGAGAGGTAATGACTTTGGTTAGTAGTATAGAAAATCAGTTAAAACTATGTATTTGTGTTTCTTTGACTTCTGGGGGGGGGGGGGGGAGGACTGCAGCCTCTTGAGCTCGCTCCTCTTGGGTGCGCCACTGAATATAAGGGTTAAGCAACTCTTCGTGTACTATGCTGTTAAGCTTTCAGTAAAGTGACGTTCATATCCGAGTGCTGCAATTAATAGTTTTCATTACAAAGAAGCGATAATTTTCAAATCAATACTTGCCAAAACACTCATTTCCATCTGCATTTAGAATTCATCTTGTATGTGGGTTTAGGATAAAGATACCAGAATTAATGAAAACGTGCCAGAATACATTTCTCCCCATAGTACGTCACGTAATTTATACATAAAAACATGATCATGTATTCATCTGTCAACAACAGAATTTACCACTTCAAATTTCCACAGAATGATTTGATTGAATGATTTAAAATGAATCTCACATCGTTTACGTAACAGCTTAAAAAAACATACTCAAGCTATACTGCACTGTAACACCTGATCGCTTTTTGTGGCGCGTGGCACATACGTCTTCTTAAGAGGATAAAACAAAATGCAACTTCCTTCACCGATTTTTAAAAAGGTCTTTTGTGCCAACTAGTTCGAAAACATAAGGAAGTAGTGGAAAATAAAGCATCTGTTAGCACAACAAAGCAAAGAAAAGATAAGTAGATTTCAAAAATTGGTAGCGACATTGAAATTCACGGAACTGAAATCTTTCTATAGGATTTTGTACATCCCGAATGTAAACGACAAGACATTCGTCGACGCTGCTCTTCTTCCTCCATTTTGTCCATGAATTCATAGAATTCAAGTAATTCGTTAACCATTATACCGAACGGAAGATACGGGTGAAATGCACAAGAGGTTATGTAGGCGTGTATAAAAAAGAATAGTGGTTGCCGTAAATCAAGAAGAGTGTACAAAAAATAAGGCAAAGTCGGTGTAAAAAAGAAATATACTTCAACAACAATTCACAGAGGGGTAAAAACAAAAGAAAACCAGACTGGGAGCAGGCTGGGATACTGCTGACAGCACTAGCAACCGCTGCCAGCTGGGAGCATGTTAGGGGCCTGCCAGCCACTGGGAGCAGTTCGTAAATCGAAAAAACCAATTCTGGGAGCCTGCTACTCCTAGTAGGTCTCTGCCAGCGGTTCGTAAATACGACCCATATTATTTGTATCAACTTTTTTTGTAATATTGGAAAATATGAGATTAAAACTAATCATTCTAGGTGACTGTTTTCCTTTCAAACAAAATAATTTCGAGAATAAAGTAAACATGCGTGTGCGCTTTAATATTTGACTTTACTTTGCCGTTCGATGACTTCATAAGGGTCGGAAACAATTGCCCAGCGTCAGATTGGAGAGCGCAAAATCAACAATGATAGAAATACTGCACACAATTTAAAGAAATCCGACTCTCAGGTTTGAATTCGATGATTTTCGGATAAAGAGAGTTAAGTCATAAAAGCTAGTTTCAATAAAACCGGAAATAAAATTGTGTGAACATTGAAAGCGATGAATATTTCAAAAATAATAAACGCACAACAATTAATAGTTGATTTCACATGTAGTGCAGATCTCGTCTTGAATAATTTCCTAAGCAACGTATACCCATCTTTACAAAAGTATAACTAACTCCAAACATCATCCAATTGATTTCATCCCTTCATTATTTGATGGCGAAGACTTTTTGATTATTTTGCAATGTTGAATCGAAAATTATACGGATAAAAAACAAATGAGCGCTACAGAGAGATACGAAAAATATCAGAACAATGTAACCATGCAAGAATGCTTTCTTCAGCCAGATGCGGAATCCGACACATTGTAACTGTACACGTCAAAATTTGGTAGTGTAATGTTTCATTCTGCGATATTCATGCACGACAAGCACTCACTCTATTAATTCACACGCAATCGCTTATCACTCACACACTTATAAAAATCAATTAGAATTCTCACCTCCAATTTCTGGGAAAAATCTTCAGCAATTTTTTCATTTTGTCGGCTTAATTCCTCATTCTTTTCCAGAAGGGCTTTTCCGAGTTCGGCAGCCAAGATGAGATCTTTTTCTTTTTTCTGTAGTTGTCCATAAACATCCAGATCGTCTGGATCCGCGGAAGGCTCCAAACTTCTCGATTCCATTTCGTAAATATAGTCTTCGAGCGCGTATTTTGGCTTCATTTTTTCTCTGTGCATCATTACTCGCTCATCCTTTGTACAATCAATTAACTACATTGTAAAAAATAAAAATAAAAAAAGGCGATAAAGTAATAAACAAAAAACAGTTGCGTGACATAATTGCCCTTCCCCGAAAAAATAATAAAATTCGTACAGCAATTTACTGACAACACTGAATGTCAAATACTTATTTATTACATTTCATGTAGTAATCGGGTTCGTTGTTCTATGTGCAGTCCGCATGTTGTTTGAAACACTCGAAAACATTTTAATCACTCAGAAGGGAGGTCACGTCTCACACTCACTCACACACACACACACGCGCGCGCGCACGAGGGAAAACCGTACACAACGCGAACCGAACTGCCTCACGACACGATCCGCCACAAACTAACATTCTCGGGCTAAGCAGATGCCGCCCCTACCTCCGTTCACCTGTCGCCCCCTCCATTGTTTGAAACGCTGCAGGTAAAATCCACCTTGAGGACCCGCTTGAAAAACATCACTGCTATCTAGTGGTCACTCTTAAAACTATTAAGCGATCTAACGTCACAATGTATTGGCCAAATGTTTCACCAATCGTGATTCACGTAAACGAACCTGGGGCCCAATAGACTTACGCGCATGTGGCATCTAAAACGTTTCCCGGCAAACATTAACCGAATACAAAAAGACCGTTGCGGAAATACGGGAAAGGGAAGGTGGAATATGTGCTTGCACCAGTGGCGTATTGAAGAATAATTGTGTTTAAAATAAATAATTAACTTCTTTACATGAAGTGTTATGATTGTATGGACAAAAATTAATTTAATTTAAGGAACAACGCAAAGGTATGCATTTAGTAAAAATTGTCTATTCCAAGTGTCAATTTTTTTATCATAGCGCTCTGTTTTTGTTGTTGTTCAGTTCAATATTTGTTGACAGATATTTTATCTTGACTGATCCCTCTCAACAAATGAAACTTAATGTTTTAGATGGAGCCATGCAAAGAACCTGTGAGCGTTCGAATAACAAGATTAAACCATTTTTTCTTGGGGCGAGGTGGCAGTGCTGCGAACTCACTTCTCAGTAAGCAGTTTATTGGAAGGGAAGGTCTACTTGATGCCCTCGTTGTACTATATGATGAATGCAACAATGAAACCTTGAAAAAGGACAAAAATATTGCGAAATTTGTGGAAAAGTGTGAGTAAAATTAACCAACCACATGAATGGTATGTTTTATTTAGCTGTTATGTTTGTAATTCATATTTTTTGCATTGAACACATTTTAATGACTTTCAGTTAGAGGTGTAGTATCTGAACTTCGAAGACTTCGTGTCAATCTTGCTGATTTTGAAGTCAAAAAGGTGATTGGAAGAGGGCATTTTGGTGAGGTGCAAGTTGTGCGTGAAAAACAAACTGGTGATGTGTATGCAATGAAAACCCTTCGTAAATCTGATACATTGAGTCAGCAAGGAGCTGCATTCTATCAAGAGGAACGAGACATAATGGCCCAGACTACTTCTCCGTGGCTGACATTTCTTCAGTATGCATTTCAGGTGAATTGTATTTTGAATACTTCTTTGTAATTCTTTTCAAGTCTGGAATTTAATCTTTTATAGCATGTAATTGTAGGTGAAAATTTCAGTTCAAATTTTTGCTTGTAACAATCAGAAATTTGTTTTAGGATATGAACAATTTATATTTGGTGATGGAGTTCCATCCAGGAGGAGATCTTCTAGCTTTATTAGAAAGATTTGAGGGATCAATCTCAGAAGAAATGGCTCGTTTTTATTCAGCTGAACTTGCAATGGCAATACACAGTTTGCACAATATGGGGTATGAAAAAATTTTGTACAAATCTACATCTGTCAGTACTTGTTTATTTTATATTTCAATTTGAAAAGGTTATTCTGTGTATTATAGTATTGAAGGAAGACAGTTTATTTGCCTTTAAACTTGCCTTTGTCTGATTCAAGGTATGTGCATCGGGATATAAAGCCAGATAATGTCCTTGTTGATCGTTGCGGTCATCTGAAATTAGCTGATTTTGGCTCAGCTGCTCGGTTGACTGCAGCAGGTGTAGTTACAAGTCAACTACCTATTGGTACTCCAGAATATATTGCTCCAGAAGTTCTCCAAGCATTAGATCAGAATTCAAATGGAAGTAAACAGCTACTTTATGGAGTGAGTTTCTTTTGTAATAAATAATTAAGTAAATTATTTCAATTACATTTTGAAATGTTTTAATTGTAAATGCTGCTATAAATTTTAAAATTCACTAGAATCACATTGTTTATTTTCAACAACTAATATAATTCTATGGGTAAAATTTCCTTTCCAATTACAGAAAGAATGTGACTATTGGTCATTGGGAGTTGTAGCTTATGAAATGGTTATTGGGCGTACTCCTTTCTTTGGAGAACAATTGTCTGCAACATATCACAATATTATGAGCCATCAAAGTACATTTCAGTTTCCAGAAGATACAAATACATCTCAGAGTTTCCGTCAGTTGGTAACTGACCTTTTGCAAGAAGCAGCAGCTCGCTTAAATCATGAAAAAATCTTGAAGCACAGCTTCTTTTCCAGCATAGATTGGTCTACGCTGAGAGACAGTAAGCAATGTTTTTTGTTGTACAATAATTAATCTTCCGAGTACCAAGCTTGAGAATCTTCGTCAGATTCCAAGGAGGATTGCATGGACCCTACCACATTGCGTAAAAGATAAGGATCATGTTTTTAAGAGTAACACAAATTAATTGTTAGTCAATAATGATTTATTTGGCAAGTTCTTTGTTCTTATGTACTTAATATTTTCATGCTTCTCAAACCATTTTTGTAAAATTTTTGGGATGGCTTGAAAACCTGTACTTGTACACTTCATATGATATGTTTGTCTTTCTACCAGCCTGTCTTGGACGTAACAGACTTTAGTTTTCCTTTGACGGCTGTTTTGTAGCTGTGTATGTTCTTCCTTTTTTTCTGGAATGAGATTTCATATCATATTTATTGTTTTTTTGTGGGTCACTGGGATTCTGTAAATGTTGTTAGGCATGTGGCATGACCAATTCTTTCCTGAGGCCTAATAAAAAATGTTTTTCTTCTGTGTACAAAATTTCTTTGAGATTTTGATATTTTTATTCTTCCATAATATGTAACTATTCAAAAACCCTATGTCAATTATAAGTTGAGAGATAAAGCTTGTAGTACTTTTCACAGAATATTCATTGACCATTTTATCTGTTTAGTTTCAGATGTTTCCGACATGCTATCACATTCACTATTATTTTCTAAGTCCTCTTTTAATAAACATTATACTTCATCATAGTGAATTACGTTATTTATATCAAACATTTCACTTTGTCTTTTTGACACAAAGCAAAACGTACGAATAACACATCCAGTGGAAAATACTGTACAGGACTTGATATCATCCATCCAACAATACGTAGGAATTTATGGGAAAAGGTAAAGGAAGTCCAACAATGATGCCAATATAAGAAAGTGCAACTTTGACAGAAACATTAATAGACACATTGAATACCAAGCAGGGTCATTCATGGTCCCAATGAGAGAGAAAATTATAATTTTGAAACAATGCAATTATTTTTGCTGTATATGCTACAAAAGTGAAGAATTGTTGTACTTGGACGTTTACAAAAGTTAACACTAGTTGTTCTCTTCATTTTATCATTTAACTATTTAAGTAAGTACCTTTGGGGGCCATCATCAACCCCACTTGGTACTTGGAAGGTTCAGTACCAGGTGATCAGTTT
Source organism: Teleogryllus occipitalis (assembly GCA_011170035.1). NCBI lineage: Eukaryota > Metazoa > Arthropoda > Insecta > Orthoptera > Gryllidae > Teleogryllus > Teleogryllus occipitalis. The sequence goes on along the minus strand of BLKR01003649.1, from coordinate 59,176 downwards.
AAAATGCAACCCACAGCAAGCAGAACGGATTGCACTGACAATGATGTTTTCAGGGGGTCGGATAGTGGCCGGTGGTTTCAAGCAGGTTAACTGTCGGGAAGTGCGCTTAATCCCTTCTCCCCTAATGTCACCCAGAGGAGGAGAGCAAGTGACTGTTATTGCCACGAGTTCAAAGAGAAAGACACGCATCTGCTTCTTTGGCGTTTGACAGACAATTGTATTGACTGAATGTGTATGACTGTATTGACAAGAACAGTGATTTCTTCAAAAATTATTTAATTCTGAAATAAGCTTGCCGAGTAAAATATACATTCAGGTAGATTAATAATAAACTTTGCTTGTTTCAGTTTCTCAACAAATACGCTTCAGAAATGTACACATCACTTCTTGATGTTTTAAATAAACATTAATAATTTATTAATTCCAGATACACAGAACAAATGTTTGTTGTCATTATTATTATTATTATTATTATTATTATTATTATTTTATTGAAACAATGTTACTTTCAAAATAAAAATAATTTTGAAAAGCGAGCTCAGTTATCAGTTCATAATAATCACTGCTTAATTTTAAGTGAAAGATAGTCATTGCTTGGTGATCATAACAGCTTTGCTCTTCAATCCCATTTATCTCTACCTGAATGATAAAAGTTTTGGTAATTATAAGGCTTGTTCACATTCGAGGCATCTCTAAAGCTAAAATCTGGTAAGGACAAATCAGGCGAATGAGAGGGCCACTCGTGAAGTCATTCTGTTCCCAAACTCCTCTTCCAGAAATTGCATTGTCGATTGACAGTAAGTGATGTCACCCTATCCTGATGAAACTTACAATTTCTCTCATTCTTTTCAAGACGGGATTCCTAATTTCTCATTATATTTTGATTGGCATCTGCCGTTACTATTTCTTTCAAAAACAAAGGACCAATTATTCTACGTCAAAACATGGCACTCCATACTCAAATCTTTTTTAATGTAAGGGTCAATGGTCTCTCTTCTGTTTCCTGTGGTCTCTCAGAACCCTAGAGTCTGCTGTTGTACAGGTTAACATCCAAACCGAGCCTCACCACTTAAAAGCACTTTATGAAGAGTCTCAAGACCTTTGCTAACGAATTGTTGTAGCTCATTACAGTAATTCATGTGAGCAGCCGAATCAGGAATCTTAAGCTCCTGAGATGTCTGCTGTTTGGATGTGCATTTTAAATTTTTTATGGCACAGTGTGCACTTCCATGCAAAAAATTACATTGCTGCTGAAAATATCTTATTGATGCTTTCCAAGAAGTTGATAGGACATCCTGAACTTTCTCTAGTTTTTGCTGTGTGGGCACTGGTTTTTTTGGTGACTGGGTTTTCCATCTAACACGCTCCCTGTGTCGCGATAGCACTTCGTTAACCGCAATATTGTACTCTTGTTTTGAATAGACTCGGATGAAAATTTTCTCTGAAAGATTGCCTTGGAAATACTCCTCCACCACAAATCTGTGTTGCTGTATGTTAAGGTGCATTGTAAGTTAACTTCAAAACAGTGAATGAAGATGCAGCCTAATTTGCTTTGAGCAGGTAGGACCCAGTCCACACGAAGAGAGCAGGTGAAAGGAAGGGGGTGGTAATTGGTGAAGGGTTTGTCGCAGAAATGCAGTCAAAGGAGCTGTTGCAGAAGCAGTGTTGCAGTTCTTTCACTTTTCTCTCTGGGCCTTGAACAGCAGGGTTGGGTTTTAAACTGATCATGTATTGAAATGGCTGGGTGAAGTTATTAATGTTTGTTCAATTATGACAAAGTTATTGATAATTATTATAGTATTTTTCAACCAGATACTAATCACCTTGCAAAAGCAAGTATCTGTCTAAATCAATCTTCAACAACTTGGGCAACCTCCACGAGTCATTTGGAAACATGTTTGTATAACACCGACATTTTCACGTGCAGGAGAATGTAACCTTAATGAATTAGTTGAGAAATAATTTCACCAAAAGCTGAAGTGTGTAGTGGATAATATTAACAACCTGTTACAGGCAATGAAAGCTCCTCCAGCTGACTATTTAGCTTAATGGGTGGCTGTTGCTAATGCAGACAGAAATGGTTTTACTTTGTTAAACTTACTCATTTCTGAATATGTGGGCAATGTTTTCTTGTAGGTGTTCCACCATTTGTACCTGTGGTGAATAGTGAGGATGACACTTCAAATTTTGAAGAATTTGAGCAAGAGCCTCGAACTCCTTCAATTGAAAACTTTAAGTCTCGAAGAGAATTTTCTGGGAAAGATTTGCCTTTTATAGGCTTCACATACACCCATGATGCTTCTCACACCCAGTTGTAAGTCTACAAATTAAAAATTTTTCATTTTATATGTGAAAGGAATTACTTCTCTGCCTATTATTTACGGAACTAGTGCTGTATTGAATTTTGTTGTGTGTTATGAACCCTTTCCACACCCCTGAGTAATGTTTGTTTTGTGATTGTGGTTACCTTTGAACCTTTGGGAACATTGTCTCCTCTGTTGGGCTACATGACTAAAATACTTTCAACTTGGGTTATGGGTATGTTAAAGAAGTGAATAGTAATAAATTAATATCAAAATGTAATTTTATCATTCCAATTATTGTTTTCATTTGCAGTTTTCTTTCTTGGTAATAAGGATGTTCAATATTGGTTTGTTTTTATTGTTCATCAATTTGTTTTGAAAAGTTTGTTGGTATGTGTCAATTTTTGTTGTGAATGTGAAGTTCCTTGATTAAGTCATTAGTGACTTTTCCTAGTTAATATTTTTTTAAATAAGAATTGTTCCATTAATTTTCTCTGCATTTGTGTAATTTATTTCATTTCTGATAATGTGGAGCTATTGAAACAATAATTCTTTTTAAGGCTTTCAAGTTCTGTGTCAGAAAAGGACAAAGGGTCAGCAACTGAATCTTTACTTGCTGCCAAAAAGAAAGAAATAGAAGATTTGTACCGAAAACTGCAAGATGCACAGCAGCCTAAAAAAATTAACGAAATGAATGCATTGGAACGAAAATTGGAGGAATATTCTCGTAGACTGCAAACTGTTGAAGCAGATCGTTGTCAGCTTGAAGTTGCCCTTGAGAAATTCAGGAATGAATCTCAGGTAAAATTGAAACATCCAGAATTTTTGTTGGGTTAAGGTAAGCCAATAAGTCTTTGATGCTATTTTATCATTTGTTGCTGGAGTTGTAAAGTGTTGGAACATTTGTTAATAATAAGGTAATTCCCGTTCTTAATTTTTTAACCATTATACACTCTACTGGAGATGAGAGTTTGGTATTGACAGTTACACAGCATCTCTGCGTTTCCATTGTGACTGCATGTACTGGGCCAATTGGGTGTCAGTTAAATCAGCATCTGCTGACCCACGCTGCCAATGAATGGCCACGTGGATATTTTGGTTATGAGCGTGGGATGCAGCGCTCAGTCCCTGATCCAAATGACCCAAACCCTGAAAGATTGTAAACAAGGAGTAGGATTTCCAATTAAGCTTATGTTTTCAAACAGGAAACTCATTCAATCACCCAAGTTTGTGAGAGCTCGGGTCACAGTCTTCTAAGGTTGTAGTGTCGTGTGGTTGTTGATGTGCTGTGAATAGCTGTAGTGAAGGAGAAAGACATTGCATGCTTGTGAGTTTGGCAACCGCACACCATGTGTGCGGTAGCTGTCAATCCCAAAATTCCATCTCCTGCCGTAGTCTTCTTACACTTCTTACACAATAATGCAGGAAAACATCTGATCACCATTAAAAAGATGTTTATTTTTGCTTTTCTCTATTTAAAAAACATATATTTTTCATTTTTATTATAATATTTCATTATTATTATAATATTTATTTTTCCATTTGATGTCATAAAAATGTTTTGTTTATTGGAAATGTGCTTTACAGAGTCTAAAACGAGCTCTAACACTTGAACGAGAAGATCGAAAAATGTTGGAAACAAATGCCATTACTATGATTAGAGACAGCAAGGCTCGTTGGGAAAAGAAAAGACAGCAGGAGCAGCATCAACTCCAGAAGTGCATCGAAGTAAGAAGTATACCAAGAAACCCTTAAAAACTGATCATTCAAAGAAAGCCTTGAAACCAAATTAATTTTCTTAATTGTTATTATTTGTTAATGTTACAACCTCATTGCAAGTTTTGTATGCTCTATAATATGCTATATAATTTCATTTCATCTTCATTTTGTAAACTTTTGTAATCAAATAAATAATACTCTTATTGTATATTAATACCATGAAGTCTGTAAGGAGACTCAACTCTGATGTTGGAGGCACAGTGGGAGTGTGTAAGAGAAACTTTAGGAGTTAATCAGACACTTCAACTATGTTATGTGGTGAATGAAGGAACTTATCTCAACTTCTTTTTGGCCAATAATGATGTGTTTACACGTACTTGACCAATGCCATCTACACATTAGTGTGCCAATGCCATCTACACAAGAGCTAGGTGGCCATCTACACTTACATGTGTAGATGACCACCTAGCTCTTGTGTCAAGTCAGCGCCATCTACACTTTCACTAAAGTGTAGATGGCATTGACTTGACATCTGAGCATGACAGCTGTTGACTGAAAGTGCCTTAAATGGTTTTCCTATTGACTGCATAATGTCGCTGAAGCGAAGTCTGTCCAATTAGCTGTCGATGCTTTTCAGACATGCCTCCACTTCGAGTTGAGTCTTTCTTACAGACTTCATGATTAATACTAATTATTGCTATTCATTTTGCATTTAGATGACTTAAATTAGGCTGTTTCATTACATTCACTCCTGCTCCTTTTTTGTTGTGTTTGTGTGTTCATTTGTAGCGTTGTATGGCATTCTGCTTTGGACCTAGTGTTTATATAAGCGTTGAAAAATTCCTTTTATTAACGACGGATAATTTTTGTAGGACAAGGAACAAGAGATAGCCGAGTTGATATCCGAGAAAGAAGGTCTCCAGGGCAAAATAAAACAGCTGGATGAAAGACTGAAGAAAACTCTGTGGCAAGCAGAGGAGTTGCAGAGTGCAGTTGATCAAAACAAGGATAAAATGGCTAAGGTAGGCTTGAGTTAAAACTTATGAGTTTGCATCTTCAAATCTTGTAATTTATGCTGTGAGAAAGGTGTGTGAAGGCGTGCAATTGTTCTTAGTTGTAGTAGTATCAAATCAAAAAATCACTTTATTTTTATGATCTAGATTAGATGAGTGCATCATTATGAATAAATTTTTTTTTTTAAGATTTGAAATGTTAAATTGAAATTTACAGAAAATTGAATTTGATTGAAGGGGTCCAAAATGTAATTATCCACCCTTCTATCTTTTGTTGTAAATTCTGGAAATGTGTGCAATCATTTGTACTTTCTTGTATACGTACGTATATACATAGTTTAGAGAAAGTTATGTAATGCTGCAGCGGAGTTTTGGCAGAAAAAAATTAATTGCCAGGCCTTGACCATGGTAAAGTGAATAAATCCAGTTGCTAAATTAAGAAAAAGAAATCCTCTTAACACATGGTGTCGCCAGAATCCCTGTTTTGTGGGTCCTTGATGCTGAAGAAAACAATGGAAAGCAAAACGTCCATTTGTGAACACTACTAGTGCTTAAATCATGCGTACGATCTTTTCCAAATTTAAGAAACCCCTGTCGATCTGGCTCTAGTTAAAGCTTTGAGATTTTCAAAAACATTCTTTAAAGTTTGGGGGTACTTTACATGAAGCTCTTCAGACCTTTTAAAAAAAATTTCAAAAATGGCTACAAATTTTTTCTTTAAATTTCTTGTAAGAATAGAATAAAATACACTTATGAAGGTGGTGTAAGTCAGATTTACACAGTTAACTGAAATTTAGAAAATTGCAAAAGTTTGAATTGAATTTCAGTGTCTTCCTAGTACTGTAAAATTGAAGATAGAGATTTCTCCTTCAAACGAAATTTGTTGTACATAAATAGTTCTTTCATTAAGATCATGTACATTTTTTGAAAATTTTAGAAGTCTTCGTGCAATAGTTGCAATTTTAAAATATTACAAAAACAAGATTTTCTCAAAGATGACTCAAAATTTTTTCTTTAAATTTTTGGTACAGCTAGTGCCAAATGCACCCCACACAATGACATAAACATATTGCTCTATTCTCCTGTTTTTACAAAAATTTAATTTTTTGACTTGACTCTCATGTTACATTAGATGCAATGTCTTCACGTTATTGTTCTTATGAGTACACATGCTTTAAATAATGTCATATGAAGTTTCTCGAAAACTCAAAGAGTTTTCTGTTAAAATGTGCTCACATTTTCGCATTTTCAGAAACGATCAAATGCCATTTCCTCAAAGATGGTTCCAAATTTTTTCTTCAAACTTTTCCAATGAATAGTGCTAATTGCACTGTTTAATATGACGTAAAGTTCATTTTGGTGTATTCTTTTGTTTTTTCAAAAATGACACAAATGTAATTTCTTTTAAATATCTCATGCTGTTCATATGCACATTTCCATTGATTTGCATACATTATTACATTTGTGAGTGGAAGTGCTTCAAATGACTTTAAATGAAGTTTTTCGAAAACACAAAAGATTGCTGTGAGAAAGTTTCAAATTTCGCTTTTACAGTAATGCTTAATTGCCATTTTCTTAAAAAGGCTTCAAATTGTTCAATGAAAATTTGTATTATGTAAATTAATGTCAACCATGCTACTGCACCCCCTGGCTAGTAAAGCATTGAATTGCCCGTGTCATTCCAATTTAGATTTTTATTGCAAAATGTATAATCATTTAAGGAATGTAGATGATGTCTTTGAAAAGGACTTGTCATTTCATTTGAGTTAACTTATAATTTGCATGTGAAATATGGCTTTGACCAGGTGAGAGAAAAAACTCGTATGAGCATTGCTGGTGTTGAGACACATCTCCAAAAGATAGTGGCTGACAAACAGCAACAAGTGACATCTCTGCAAGAGCAGTTGGATGCTCGGGTGAAGCTCATAAGTGAACTACAAAATCGTATTGAGGAGCTGGAAACCTCATCTGGAGACAGAGTTCTGGAGGTATGTGAAAATTTTGAAATGGAGGACTTGTTGCTAAGGAGTTAGATACTTTTCCCAACACCCTTCACTTTCTCTACTCTGTAGAGTATTGTATGACGTACTCTTTGAACCAAAAATAAAATGGATACATAATACATCTGTATAATGTAAAATCTTGATAATGTGGTCATTTGTAATTAAATGTCAGAATGTTTTTATTTTTAAAAGTTTATACAATTATTTATATTCATTTTGTTCTTTAGTTAACCTCAGAATGTCAGCAGCTGAAGAAAGAAAATAAAAAACTGCTTTCAGAGATCAAACAACATATGGAGACAAATGAAATTCTGATAAAAACTGCTGAAGAGAAGAAAAAGAAGATGATTCAAACTGAAAATGCGCGCATTGTAGATTTAGAAGAGACTCTAAGTCAGGAGAGGCTGAACTACACAAAACTGAATGAACAGTTTGAGGTTGGTCTTTAAGAACATGATGCTCTTGAACATGACAATGTTATGTTCTGTGATTTGATATTTTTCTTATATTTTTAATGATTTCTTTATTTGGTAGATGATGGAGAAACATCTAAATGAACTGAAGCAGGAACAAGAAAAACATTCGTCCTTCCACTCTGAGAAATTGGAAGAACATCAGACACTCATTTGTACAGTTGAAACAGAGTTGAAGGAATCCATGAGGGAGAAAATGGATCTGAAGTGTAGCTTAGAGCAGAAAACTGAAGAATTATGTATGTTTTGAGTCTGTTAAACAATTCAATATTTCAAGCGGTCATTCCAGCATGACTTTGTAGTTCACTTTATAGAATATCGGACTGCTATCACCCAATATACACCAGCCATTTTGACATTAGGACAGATCTTCCAACTAGTCTCATTTGTACACATAGCTGCCTTTGTTTCAGGCTCTCTCGAATATTCCTATTGTTTGCCTGAAAGGATCTAGAATTGTTATTAAAAAGAAAAAGAGAATATTTTGCTTTAGAGTGCTGCAAGAGACAATTTTGCTTGACCGTTGTGGCAGTCTGCAGAAAATCCGCTAGATGTGAGGCCAGTAGTTTAGGGTTTTGGTTGCACTGAATCGCGATCCACGGCCTTGAAAGCCGAGCATCCAACGCTTGGGACGAGGAGAATGACTTGGGCTAGTCCTGTGTAGGATGGCAATGGTGTCTCACGGACAGTGGTTGAAACATTTAAACAGGAATACACTATTTCTAATGTTTTTCTTATTTTATCGTTCTGGATATAGTATCTTAATGATGTGCTGCTGCTCAAACAAAAGGGTAAAAAAATCTTTCTGGTTATATTTAATTATTGAAAGCATTTCTAAATTAAATTAAAGTAATACATCGTTGAAGAAATTTGTGCAAGTTAATTGCAGTGCGAACCCTAAAATTCCGTTACAGATCGCAAACTATTATGTTTATTTACGGAGGTCAATAATAATAAGAATAAGAATAACATAATTTTGTTTCAAATTCCACTTTATTTTTCACTGTTACCCATTTTCTAATGTTTCAAAAACAAAAACATGTCGCTGATAAAAGAAGTGAATTTTACAAAAACATCTGAAAACATAATGCTTTTCTTGTTTTCCTGGGGGGGAGGTTCGTTTATATACACATTTCTCAAATCTGAAGAAAGTGTGATTTCACAAAAAAAAAGTGTGAAGCCGCTTCCTCTTATCCTCATTCTTTTTAGGTTTCTTCTTCTGTGTTAGGGCACCATGATGCTTGAAAACACAATACTCAAAGCTTGAGCGTGTACGAGTGAGCAAATGGCTTGCGTTGCAGATCTCTAATGTGCTTTCAGTACAGTTAGATATGCTAACAGTAATGAATTTAGGAAGTGTCATTTAGTTTGAATTTCATCACCATTTTTAATTGATTAGATATAAATAAAATGCAACATATTGAGCTAATTGTGTAAATGTATTGTATATTGTTTCATGATTGTATGTTGTATTGTATAGTGTGTGTAGAATCAGAAAGGAAGAGTTTGGAAGAAAAATTGCTTGATGCAAAGAAATTGATTTCTCACTTTGAAGAAGACAATATTCGATTGAAAGAGCAAATTACAAATTTGAGAGAAAACAAAACCCCAGTGGTGTTAGTATAAATCATTTTAAAAATTTCATTTTATCCTAATATTAATGTGGCTGGTTTGGTTTTATCATTTAGCAAAGAAAATTGTGTTTTTCAGGTCTCCTGAGAATGCAGCAGCCATAGCAGATTTGGCTCAAAAGAAAGCCTTCATGGAAGCGCAGGTTGAGAAGTTGGAAGCTCAACTTGAAAAGATTCGTGAAAATCTTGTTCTAGAGCGGGACAGTGCGAAAACACTCCAGTCTCAACTATGGAAGGTGTGAACTTACCATAAACCTTAAATCCAATAATTACACAAAATGTAATGGCAATGTTTAGTTAGTTGCATTGATGCAGACCTATCTCAGCAAAATAGATATTCAATGAAACTCCATTTATGTATTTCGCACTTATACATTTTTTTCAAGTTTATACATTGTTTCCTGTAAGTTCCAGATAAATTCTAATACTTCACATGCAAAATTATTTCAGTTATGAGTTTTTATGTTTTTCATGCTTATGTGGTCATAATGAAAGTCCCTTTAAGACCATATAACATCCAAAACGACATAGGCAATGAATAAGTGAGAACATTTACGTTATTGTAGAGGAACCCATGGAAATTTTGTGTTGAATTCAGTATTCAGGTTATTTAATTAAGTTTTCTACGCAGGGCATTTCAACTGGTTTCAACTCTTATTTTCGAATTTTGAACAAAACTACAAGATGAACAATAGGGGCGCTAGTGTCGTCTGTTGCAGCGTTGCATGTTCAATAATATTGCACGATAAAAATTTTACACATTTAAAGGAAATACTGTAACTCAAGGGAATCAAAGACTGGCAAATAATGACAATCTGGCCTGTGCCACAAGAGCGTGATGTGCTTCACGCTGATGACTTATTGTGTCAATGCCTGTGCACACTAGTTACATAACACGCGTTGTAGATTAACATTGTGTCTTAAGTGAAATGGTACATGACCTGCTCTTGCCAACATGCGTCGCTTAGCGGTCGTCACACTTTATCATAACTTAGTTGTATCTTGAGCTGTGGCATATCGCCAAGAGTGCTAGTGTGCCATTTTGCGTAAGTTACAGTTAATTTACGACTCATGTTAAACAACTCATGTGAAACAACTCAATGACGCAGCTGACCTCAACATAGTTAGGTGACAAGTATTGTACTTCATCTTCTGGTCTTGATCAGGTTTTTGTTGAGTTTCTGTGATCCACTGAGCAAATGCTGGGATGGCCCTGTTCTGCTTTGGGACATAAATGTGGCTTAACCTTTTGCTAGTAGTGGTAGGAGTATAGCCGGGGCGGTTTCTATTTTGTTAGCAATACAAACCTTACTTTTTGTTTTACTGTATGTAGCATAGTGCTTTCAGTCATAAAATGATATCTTTTAAAACTTCAATTGTGATTTGAAGAAAGTGATTATTATGTGAAATGTTGACTTCTGATTTTCAGTGATGAAATTGTTCTATTTTACAGAGAGAGAAAGAATTGTCAGATGCAAAAATAGACTTGCGGATTGCTCAGCGAGAGGCTCGGACTGCTGAGCAAGAACTGAAAACTCTTCAAGAAGAGAAGAGTAAGTGGGCAGAAAATGCAAATGAAGAAAGAACTGCTCATGCTCAAGAAATTCGATCTAATTGGGATAAAATAGAAGCTTTGCATGAAGAACAAAAGGTTCTCAGGGCAGAGTTAGAAGAGAAATCACAGAAAATTTTTGAACTTACAAAAAAAGTTGAGGTACTTTATACTTCACATTAACTAGATTATTTTCAAAGTTTGATGTCTTACTTCTTGATAATTTTGTTTGTAGATTTTATTAATACTATAAAAGTAAAAGTTCTGATATATTCTTTATCAAGGGTGAAGTTTCATGCTTGAATTAGTTAAATATGTGTTCAATCAATACATTACGTTGTGTAGATATCTTAATGTTAAAAAAATATAAATATTCTTGCGAAAGAAATATGTGAACTTATACTCAATCGGCTGGATATGTGATGTTCTGTAGATCTGATTCTGATTCACATTATCTATAAGTACATTTTTTCTAGTTGGAGAAGACTGGCTGTGAAGAGGAGAAACACAAATTAACAGAATGCACAATGGAGTTGAAATCTGCCCAAGATGAAATATCACGAGGCAAGCGACTAATGAAAAGCCTGGAATCTCAAGTTTCATCACTTTTGAGTGAAGTTGAGACATTGAAAAGATACAACCAGAGAAGTAGTGAAGAGAAAGATAAACTATCCAAACAATTGGAGGAACAGAAGAATTGTTGTCACACTTTAGAAATGGTGAACATTTCATTCCATGTCTTGGATATTAAACTTGCCTATAAAACTCAAAGATGTTTTGGGGGAAGAAAACTTCAACAATTATGCAATTTTTGTTTGCTTAATTTTCTAATATCTTGAAACAAATTTCTTATATTATGAGATAGAGTAGGTGGGAAAAATTTACCTTGAAAGCATTCCAAAATACTTGATTCTGGTAGGAAAAAGTATATAAAAGGTTTGAATAATTTTTTTGCAATCCATTTATTTAGAATTCTTCAAAATGAAAGAAAAATTGTCACACTTCCCATAAGTGAGGGTCTTAATTAATTAATGTCAACAAGGATTCATATTTTTGTAGCAAAAAGTTAACAGTGTTTCCTGTATTTCAGAATATCAATGTGTTGAAAGAAACATGCGGCATGCTTGAAGAGCAGTTGGAGGATTACGAAAAGATATCTGCTGCATATGAAGAGAGAGAGAAAAAGAACTCATCTGAAATGTAAGTTCCATTTTTCAAATGTATAATGAATGTGCAATGTTATTTGAGTGGATTTGTCTACATTACCTAAAAACGTTGAACTTCCAGTGTAAAATTGCAAGAAGACATTGAAAAATTGCAAGGTGAAATCAGATCCTCTCGTCAAGCTACAAATGAAGAAAAGTCATTGAAGATACGTGCAGAATTAAAGCTACAACAGACTGAAGCTGAAGTTACTTCACAGTCTGAAATTGTTACAACTCTGAAAGATCAGCTACTAGACTACAAGAAATTGGCTGAGACCTTGACAGATCAGGTAATAATTACTAGTTTTCCCTTGCATGTTACGATTGATAGAAGAGAGCCATTAGTTAATAAATATTCACTAGATATTGACTGTAAGTGTTTCTTAACATACAAATATCATATTTTTTAATAATTAAAACAGATCAAATATGTATTGGAGTTATTTTTCTTTTTAACAAACCTTGAAAGTTTAATGCTTTATTGCATGATTTTTTTATTTTTACTTGCAGTAATTATTTTTCATTACATTTATTTATTTTAATTAAGTTAAAAATAATAAAAAAAAATGGAAGTAAATATTGCTTGGGAAAAACACAAAATTAATTGTGTTACTCCTTCAATAAAATGTGCTATATTTCATGATTTAAAAAATGTACTTATTTTTCAAATCGTTTGTGATAAAAGAAGTATCAAGCAAGTCAATTAAAGAAGTATCATTCGTATTTTAGTTTTAATACTTTCCTAAAACGTTTCGTTTCTGATATACGGAAACCGTGTGTGTTACCAGGAAGTTCCGATTCACGATGCAATTAGACTACTATCACTTCATCTTGTTATTTAATCATATTCACTGCCTAACAATGCATGAGGTGACATAAACACATGATGTACATCTCATGTAATATAAAATAGTTCATAAATAAAACCGTTAGAATGTATTTATGACCTGAAAAAAAAAAGTTACAGCTGAGTTACACTATGCAATAAAGGGTTAATAAAGATTACTGCATTTTTTGTGACATATCAAAATTTAACTAAAGCCAAAAAATTGTTGCTTCACTTTCATCTCATAATATTGTTCCATTGAGCCAATGTATTTCTGAGGTGCACACCATAAAATCTGGTCACAATATCTAATTTGTAGATGTGTTATCAATTTCTGTAAAGAATAGTATTAAACAGTGTAGTGCACATCATATGGAAGTGTAATACTATATATTTTATTTAGTTTTAGGTATAGCATCTTCATCAACGTGGACATTTGAGGAAAAACTGTGTACTCTTCTAGCTGTGGCATGTGCCTATTTCTAGACTTTCAGCTGTGATTACATTACAAACTTATCTTGAACTGAGAATCTGCATTTTCTAATAAGCGTTATGTGTCTTAAAGTTGCTGTGTTGCTGTTTCTACATTAAATGACTTAATTCAATCAGGTGACAGTTCTGGAAAACACTTGTGGAGAACATGAATTGGCATTGCGGACAGCAAATCGCCAATTAGAAGTACAATGTCAAGAAAATACCGAGTTAAAAGAAGAAATTGCTCAACATCTTACTACAATACATGGTTTGAGAGAATCTGCCTTTAAATTGAGTCGTGAAATTGAAGAAGCTTCTGAGCAGAACAAAGATCTTGAAAATCGGTAAATTTTATGACTTATGTTCAAAATGGCTACTTATATACAGTGGATGTCACTTATTGTAATTGTAGTTAATGTTATCGTTCTCTTGACATCTTGCTTGGGCTGATATTACAACAATAAGAAAATGTATTGTAATCAGAATTCGTTTTTATGTCTTATTATTTTGAAACATTCAATTTTGGACTGTTGTGAGCCTTCATGAAAGACAAGCAAATGCTATTCCGTTCTTCTGAACAAATCCTCTAGATTCAACCACTGAATACAATGGAAAACAAGAGGTGGGAATGTGTGGATGTGGATGAAAACATTACATCTGCTGGGTTGGCAGAAGCTGACTTATGGATACTCTTAATAACTGGGGAGATCAGGCAGGCATTAGAAGTATTGCAATGTGCTGTTTAGCACATGTCTGTTGATTTCCAGACACATTATGATTATGAATTTACATTAATGGAATCTTCTGAGAAAACTAAATCAAAGACTTTTTTTTTTCAATTGATAATCTTCAAATGGTTAGTAGTTAAAGTCTACCAATTAGAATTTTTCGTTTATTGTTATCAATCAGTTAATGTTATCATATTATGTGTGCTGGATTATTAACAATAAGCAGGGTCCACTGTATATCATCTGTCAATTGTCACTTTGTTGCTAATAGTCTTCTCCTGAAACTGCATTATACCACAAAATAGAATTTGACTTTATGGACTAGTATTGAAAATTCAATTACAAATTTGTAGCTCTTTTATTATGTATATTTGGTCTTTTTGAATCACTAATTAATTGTTTAATGTGAGATGATTATTAAATAAAATATTATTTTTATGATACGCGTCTTTAAAAATAATTGAATATTTGGTTTCACAGTTTTATAAAAAAAATACTGGAGAAAAATAATAAGGGCATGTAAACAAAATATGACGTGTCATATGTAGAGCCCGCATTTGTATGCAAACACATTTATTACACTAATTCTTACTTGGAAAATGATAAAATTTCCCTAAAATTCATCCCATTAAGAACTTTCATATCAAATTTTATTTCTTGTATTTCAAGATTATTGCATACTTCTGTATATTACATACTATTGTACTGTGTATTACTTTGCCTTTTTTGTTTGTATAATTATCAAATATTAAAGCAAAATTCTCTTTGGGTATTAGATATTTAATTATGTATATTATTTTTGCTCATTTCTCTTTCAGGCTTTTGTATTTGCAAGCAGAAATGGATGAACAAAGAGTATATCATCAGCATCGGGAAATAAAATCAGATGCCACTATTCAGCAGCAAATAAAATTAATCGATTTTCTACAACGTAGTCTTTCTGAACATACCAAGAAAAAGAAGGTAAAGGCATGTTCTCTTCTAAAATATATTTATCTTGATTTGAAAAATATAAAATTTAGTATTTTTTGTATGAAAATTGCTTATCGTAATTTATATTTAAAAAACTATAACTTGGTTGGTCAAGATTTGTCTTGCAGTGATAATTTTCCATTGATGTCAATCTAAAAATTGATTTATTTCCCTTCTAGACACTCACAGATAAATTATTTGGTCGCCAAAAAGAAAATTTGGCTCCAAAATTGACACCTAGTGTTGCAAACAGGGATCTGCAAAATCAACTAGCACAGGAGAGAGGCAAGGTGAAATTATTATCAGAACAATTGGAGAATGCAAAAACTCAATTACAGAAGAAGGCTTTTGCTTATGGTATGTATATGTTTTCATGTTGTATAACTTCTGCAGGATCATGCTTACAGTTCAGGTTTTGTCATTTTTGTTATATTTCAATTTCTGATTTTGATTTAATACATTTTGATTTGATTAACTGTAACAGTTAATCAAAAAACAGAAGAAATGGAGGGTTTTCATTGATGAAAGTTGTGCCACATTGTACCATTTGCCCATTTGAAAGTTATGTTCCCTGTTATCACAATAAGCAGTTCATTTATTATAAATGTTTAAGGCCTACTTTTTTATTTCAGAAAGTAGTACTGAGAAGGTGTCTGTACCCACTTCACCAAATACACGAAGAGTGCTAAGTCAAATTGTTCAGTCTCCAGGCACTCAGCAGAGAAGAAATTTTGAGCGTCAGCCATCACTGCAACGAATGCATCATAACATTCCTCACAGGTAGTATAATCTTAACTATCTTTCAAGTTGAACTGTAAGGCAGGAGTGAGGGATTGTTTGGTAAAACTTACTATTATCTTTGCAACTGTTCTACCTTCATGGTGTACTTGAATACTGTTGTTTAGAGGAAAGAAGTACTTAATTAATCGTACGGGGTTCACCTTGTTGGACCATTGTCGCATAACATGACTCACATAAGAGGCTACAATGTAATTCAAAATAAAGCGCGTTTTCTAGCTTTCCACACATGACGCCCGCTAGGCGACTAGCGTTGGCAACAAGGCACATCACCAAGAGCGCTCGTGTGTCATTTCACATAAGATAGTGTTAATCTAACACGCTCTTTAAGTGATGTATGCACAGGCATTGATGAGGCTGGCGTCATCAGCTTAGGTGACGCGCATTAATGCATTGTTTGTATGACACAAACCTTATATTTTTCTACCACTGCATGTCAGTCATTTTTCTACCTTTTTAAATACCTCTGTAAAGTCTTGAAATGAAAATATGTGTAGGCCTAGCTGCTCAATAATGATTTTCTGTATTTCTATATTTCAATCTTCTACTCTTCAAGTAACATTTCATAACTCTAATATCACACCATTTCAATAGTCTTTCTGTTATGGCCGTAATATATGTAATGAAAACTGAGAATATGTAAGAAATATGTAAAATCAGATATAATAGGTAATATTAAAATACACTAATTACACAATGTGTTAGATTTATTTCCAAATTTAGCAAGTAGATTTATCCACTTTTTTGTTACCATTGTGTGGCAAGTTTTTTTGTTGAAAATTTGCTGATTTTTCCTGCAGAATTACATAACTTTCTATTGTATAAGCAGTAACAAGAACGTAAGAAGGATGGTCTAAGGACAATTCCCTGTTTTTACATAATTACTTTTCACAACTTGCCTTCTGTCCACTAGGAAGCTTTCAAATAATTTAACCACTACCTCTAAATCCCAATTTACGTAATTTTAATAACATTAGATTGTGATTGACCATGTTAAAATCCTTGACCAAGCCTAGATTTATCAATATGCATGGCTCATTACTGGAGACCGGAAAAATATGGAGTATGAAACGTCAAGATATGTACATAAATATATAATGAAAACGGTGAGAATATGTAACAAATATGTAACATCAGATATAATATGTAGTATTAAAATACACTAATTATAAAACACAATTACCTAATTCGAAATTAAATTTATCAGAATTCTCCTAAACAAATTTTAAAAATAATACAAACGTTTTAAAAATCATTTGAAGAGGCACAAGTTGATACACATTTTTCACCATACAACTTTCCTGTCAGTAATAAAAGCTTCATCATTTGCGATCCAAAACAGTAATTTAGCAGCCAGAAATAGCAAAATATGTAATATGGTCCTAAATATGTAAAAATATGTAATGAAAAAATTGGATATTGTGTTAGTATCGTAACGATTCGCCAAGATTACAGTTTTGAGAACATTAAATAGAAAAAATATGTAATTACATAAAAATCTGGTCTCTACTCATTACTATGAATTACATTACAAATCCAAGCAGATACGTAAATCATGGTCAGTACTTTTACTTTCTTGAAATCTGAGTTGGTGGTCATTTAGTGATTTATGTTTTACAATGAAGCTAGCAATTCTAACTTAGGTCACTTCTTCAACAATTTTGCTGGGCTTGATATCAAAGATATTGGTCTGTAATGTATTAAAATAAAGATATTCTAATTCAACAACTATTTGGGGTGTAATAAATCCACGGTATATAAACATTTCAGGAAGAAAAAAATCTAAGTTATCTCAAAATATATTTTCTGTGGTGAAAGGGGTGGAAATGTCACAATTTCTCTTTTTATATAATATTTCATCAAGCTGAAGTGAGCATCAGAACCACTGACCTCAATTACACAACTAACCTGGGTAATCTAGAAAACAATTTTGAAAATGATATTCCTGCCAAAAATAATTATTAACGAAAGAATATAGAGCAGAAAGTGGAAACTTACATTGTGGTCCATATACAGCAACAGTGTTGGAACTTGAGACTTCATTCACAGAAGTAAGTTCTAAGTGTGTGTGTGTGTGTGTGTTTTTCCCTCCACATAAGTAGTAAATACTTTTGTTATCGTAAAGGGTCTGGTTTTAGAGAGCTACAATATAGTGATTTTCAATGAACAATTTATGCATCTGTTTTCATGCCTTCTTTTTTCAACATCCTGTAAGCGCTTAGCCTGGGCATACTTTGCATCCAGTGGTTTATTAACACTCCAGGTCAATTCACATGACATTTACAAATGAATAAGTCAAAAAAAAATAGTTAGATGTTCACATAATTCAAAAGGAGAATGAAAGGTTTCATCAGTTGCAAAGCAACTCTCCCTAAATGCATTTGTTGAGAAGCCATTAATTTTTTAATTGAATTTTAAATTTGAATGAAAATCAAGCAGTGTTGCAAGGTTGATTAATAACTTAAATGAGTCAATAACTTAAATTGGAACATTAGTAAAAAAAGAAAGAACAATAAAATTTAATAATTTGAAAATAGTATATTTCATGTATAAAAGTATGAGAAATATGTGTATAATAATTTATTAATTAAAGAAAAAAAATAGGTACACTCTTGCAGTACTAGCTATTAATGGGTTAATTGAATCATTTCTGCAGAAAATCACAATGCCTACATTACTTTACTATCTCCCTTAGGTTTGAACCTAAACTTTCAATGCGGGTGACAAAATGTGCTGTCTGCCTTGATAGCATTCACTTTGGCCGGCATGCTGCTGTGTGCCAGGAATGTCATGCAACTGCTCATCCAAAGGTGAGAATTTATGAAGATTCTTTTTTGTGCAAGAAAATTTACCTGCTTATGGTGAATTCAATATTTTGTGTGCATTTGAGGGATGATACTCTAGGTATGAATACAAATATTAGTTGAAAGAAATGCCTAATATCATTAGTTTATTTTATTTGTTTAGTGCTCTCTTGCCATGCCAACAACATGTGGGCTTCCATCTGGATTCATGCGCCATTTTTCAAGAACTTGGAAGAGCAATGAAAATTCAAATGTTGAACAAATGTCTAACTCTTCAACAGCAGAAGGTTATGTGAAGCTTCCCAAGTAAGATTTGAAATTGTAACTATGTAATGGGTACTATGAAAACTAAGACGTTGCTAAATCTAAACAGTCATACTGTGCTTACATCAAAGTGTACATTATATCTGTGAGTACTACATGAAGGGTATTACGACTAAAATAATAGTTTTGAGAAAAACAGGTTTTACAAATTTACTATTATATACATTTTTGTTTTTTAAGTATTAAAATTCAAGCAAAATGTCAGCATTTGGGAATGTATGTAATGTCACTTTAATTCTAATTTTTCTCAAATTCATGATTTTAGGAGAATATCAAATCCTTCCATTGCTTGATTTACCTGAATTTTTTCTTCTTTACCACTAAAGTTTTCATTACTGTCACTCATTGCCGTCTAAGTCATGCGAGGTGGATAGAGTATTGTGCTGCCATAACAAGCTGCTCTATCACTGTCATTTAGGTGTTTGGAACCGTCTTTATTATTGCCAATCTACAATATCATCTTTATCATTGTTAGTGGGATCTGGAATTGATGTGATTAGCTCAAGACAAGCTTTTGAATCTCCCTCTTCTATATTTTCTTTGTCAATCATAGCTATCTTTATTCTTAGATTTTCGCCCAGGAATGTCTTAACATACTGGCAGGTACCCTTTCCCATGCATCACATGCCGAAAACACCTTCTTTTATGATCAACACTTTCAGATGTTCTTTAATTTAACCTAAACAGTTTTGTTGTAAAAGATAGAAAATTTCTCTCAAATCTTCATTTCAAACAGGAAATCATGTAATTTCTTTAAAAGATTTTGGTTTCTTAACTTTCCCGAGTATGGTTAATTTGTTCTTGTCTGCTGGTCACATATGAACAGTCCTTTGCTAGATTTGTGTTCAGGAGCTAATTTTTCCGAATATGAAATTCACACATATAACGAATTCAGAATTTCACCTCCATGAGTACACATGCTCACACAATTCTTAACAAAAGATTACAGCAAAATTAATTTTATGTCATCTTAAACAGTGTAATTATCTTTGTCCATACAAAAAGTTTGAAGAAAAAATTTGGAGCCATTTTTGAGACAGTGCCTTTTGAAGGTTTCTGAAGAGCTCGTTTTCACAGAAAAGTTTTGAGTTTTCAAGAAACTTTGTAAGACATCATTTAAAGAACATGTACTTGTAAATGCAATAGTGTGAAGAAATCACTGCTAATGTAATAGATATAATGACATTTATTTATATTATTTGTACAGTTATATAGGTGGGGACGCTAACATAGATCCAGATCGTTGTCGGTCTCAGCCAGGTTTCACTGTAGTTAATCGATATTCTAAGGGTTAGTGTTTCTGTTTTTCTCACTTACCGCAAATTCACAAACAAATTAAAAATAAATTTAAAATAAAATGGCCTGGAACCTAGCTCTTTATACCCACAAGTAGATATAACTTTTTTATATGCACCTATGACAAAAAAAATTTTCATTTTTGGGTTCAACATCCTTTAGGCAGAAAACAGATATTCCATCACTTTCTTAGTTGAACTTGTGTCCCTGTCTTAGTTGAACTTGTATCCCTGTCTTAGTTGAACTTGTATCACTGTCCAAGTTGTCCAAGTAGTAATACAAGGTATTGTGCAGGAACATAATTATTTACACCGGGAGTGGAAGCTCAGTGCATCAACTGATGTCACTGCAGCGCCTCTGACCAGGAGGTCCTAGGTTCGAGTACTGACGGTGGCAGGATTTTCGATCCTAACTTTTTAGTTAGGTTGAATCCAGTCACTGTCTGGAGGAAAATTCTAGCGGCCGGCTGCTCTGATCGGTAGTTTTCCGTGGTTTCTCTGATCAACACCAGCCGAATGCTGGAGCAGTACCCTAACAAACGGGTCACGGACTGCGTGTGACGTTTCCTTGCTCTTCCTTGTCCTATCCTCTCCCCTTACACACTAACACTAACACTAACATGCACTACACTACCACATATTCCGGGAGACTGGTCGGGAGCTTAGAGCTTGTCCCAGCTTGGGTGATGCCCTGCTGGTGGGAGAGTCCTGTTTTGGGGGAAACCCTGCTAGCCGCCGGTAGGTCAGTGCCAGATCTCGCCATCCAGCGGAGGAAGATCACTGCCATCTCCCGAGGAGGGGGAAAGATGCACTACACTTATGGGACTAATGACCTAAGCTGTTGATGTGCTCGGAATCACTAATCAAACAGCAAATTATTTACAAGGAAAGTGTACATAAAAAAAGTTATTTAATACATTTAATAGTCCTTATGTGTTCCTCATTTAATGTACCTCAATATCAATTATCTATCCATTTCAGTAAATCAAAGTTTGGCTCATTTTTATGAGTAATATTGATTTCTAAACAATATTACCAAGAAGAGAGTTTCATTTAACAGCAACAGGTTTTAGCCTTTGTCTCCATATGCATACTTAAAAATTTGAGTTCTAAAAGCTACTGGTAAATTTATTGTTCAGAATTACACCTTTTTATATTCCATGTGAGGTAATTCAGCGAATGCATTCCAGGGAAGGTAATTCAGGATGGGAGCGCCATTACCTTCGGCTACGAGGCACTGTCCTTGAAATATTTGCCAGTAAGCCCATTGATGAGGATGAAGGACCTGATGCATACTTTGACTTGTGCCCTCCTGAAGGATGCCCACGGGTGCTTAGTGCTGTTCCATGTTCTGATGTTCAGGGAACAGCTTCATCTGACATGCCCTTCATTCTTAAAGTAAGAAGTCATTGATGCTTATTTTGAGGCTATGATTAAAAATTCATATTGGCATGTGTCTGTTGGATATAACAAATTTACTTGTAATCATTGGGCAATAAAAGTAATTTAAACTTGGTTATCTATACACATTATATATACATGGTCCTCTTTGCATCTTATT
Source organism: Teleogryllus occipitalis (assembly GCA_011170035.1). Classification (NCBI taxonomy): domain Eukaryota; kingdom Metazoa; phylum Arthropoda; class Insecta; order Orthoptera; family Gryllidae; genus Teleogryllus; species Teleogryllus occipitalis. The sequence goes on along the minus strand of BLKR01003649.1, from coordinate 37,495 downwards.
AATATTTTTTCCATTAGGTGGAAATTGTTCCTCGAACCACTTGCTGGCCTAAAAACAGATCTCTTCTTATTATGACGCTGAGCTTCCTTGACAAGCAGAAATGGGTTCAAGCTCTGGAGGCTGTGGTCCAGCAGAGTTGCGGACAGTTTTCGGGGAGTGAACGTTACAAAGGCCATTGTTTAATGACTTTAGAAAGTGGACAAAATTCCATTATGTTAGATATTAATTGCTGTGTTGAATTGTCAGATCAGGTGAGATTTATTATTGGATATTGTGATTCTTTGAATATCATCATTTAACAGTGCTATTTTTTTCAGTTAACAATTCTACATGTTTCCCTTTTTTGTTTGTTTCTAATTTGATGTATAATAATGAAAAGCAACCCAAACTTGGATATGTGTATTTGAAAATATATTCTTAAATTAAATAGGGCTAAAATGAAGAGACTTGCTCGAAATACAATCTGGGTATCTATGATCTTGTGTTTCCTGAGATTGCATGAAGTGGTTCCCCATGCAATAGTGTGAATAATTCCGATGTTTTATTAATTGTGTGAAGTTATGTGCAGGTTAAAATGAGTCTAGAGCGTGAAAGAGTCTTATAAATACAAATCAAAATTTCAAATGGTATTGTGTTAGTTTATACTGGCCTCTTTTGGGACCATCACAAAAGGTTGATAGAATTGTGGTAGTAATATGACATTTGGGAACATCATTACATGAAAAGCAACAAAGTTCAATATGGTTGCAAGCAACAAGATATAAATAATAGTGGCCAAAATTGTAAGTGGCTGGCGTGAAGAATCATCTCGTGGCGCCGAGCGAAGTCGCTCTCCTTTCACCAAGGAGGTCTGGGTTCGATTCCAGTCGAAGCTCATGTGAAATGTGTTGCAACAAAGTGAGTTTGGCTGCTTGACAAGGGCTAGTCCTAACCCTGTGAAGTGTCCTAAACCCCACCCCTATCCTTATTCCATCCCAATTCTGGCCACTGGGTAGTGACGCAGGAGTGTGTGGTGGGAGACATGTGCACAGAAATGCTACCTGGCGATCCTCTTGACCACTGACTGAAGAGACATGACGGCCATAATATTAATAATATTAATGTATAATTACTCCGAAATTCGGTGCTGTCATTAATGGAGGATTACTTCGAAGCGCAAAGCGCTCAATGCCCCCAAGGGGCTTGGAGCCATGTTGCGTCAATTGTGGACGCAACAAATTAGAAAGAATAAAAGAAAAGAAAATGTGTAAGTTTTTAATGGGATATTTGAGTAATTTTCGTACGTAGGATTAAACAGTAATAGAAAAAGGCAGATTATTAAAGAAAGAAGAAATGAGTATAGTGAGTGACAGCCAATGGGAAGAAGCGGTGTGCACTGCAAATGAACATATGGTGCATAAGCTAGAAAACGGAGACAAATTGACGAACTTTCGGTTAGGAAGAGAAACTTGAAAGGCGGTAATGTGATTTGCAAAACTAGAACTTTCTCAGCTATGGTGTGAGACAGTTTGTCGTGAGAATAATTTCATCATTGAGTTGTTGAATTAGTGATTAAGAGTAGCTGAAGGTGGATAGAAGCATGATCAATCTTAAGAAATTGGAACAGAGTCTGACAGCTGTTTTGCCACTCGAGAAATAGAAAGTTTCACCAGTCAACCAAAGAAAAGTGCATAGACATTAAATAGTTAATTTAGGAAAATTATGTTATGTCCAATTTAAATTTAAGAAGTATTAATTTAAGAGAATCAGAGGTAGCGTGGCCATTAGTAAAGTAAAAGATATCGGACGAATGGTGAACTTCTGTGAATGTGTTGGGGAAAAATGGAAAGAAAATTATTATTATATTGTATTGTTATCATTATTACTAGTGGTTAATTACTGTTGTCAACAGTGGAGCTGCAATAGTGAGTGGCATTTGTAATTATAATATTTTGGAATAATTAATGTGTTTTGTTCAAGTAGTTCATGTTTGATAAGAAAATCTTTCACAACTTAACAGGATGACATGCTGTCAAACCTGTATGGGCAAGTCTGTTGACCTATGAATTATAAATTTTCTTAAACCAATGTCAGATTTCCACCCCAAAATTTACAGGATGCAATGGTAAATTGTTAAATATTAATAAACTATGGAGTTAGGCTAAGGCCGTCAAAAAGAAAAATGAAGTAAATAAAAATATGAGTAAGAAAGGAATTGCAAGTCTCAGTATACCTTATGTATGTTTTACTGTATTTTTAGATCCTACTGTTAGGTGCTGAGGAAGGGTTACATTCCCTGAGGATTACCGAGAAGAATAAGTTTCCTCTTCCTGTTAGCATTTGTGGCCCCACACATGTCCATCAAATTGCTATACTTCCTGTGTTGGGACTTGCAATTATGATTGCTGGTAAGTTATAAGAGGAGAAAGAACACAATATGACGGAAACCAAAGATTAAAAGGTTGAAGTTTTATTTTGTCATTGGCTCTGATTATGTGAAGTACATCATGTGTATTTGAGCAAATGTAGGTGGTTTCACAAAGTGTGTCCCATAGAGCATTATTCGGAACTCTGCAATTATATCTTTTTGTAAAGTATTAATATTTTGATCTAATCCATGCACAGTCAGTTGCAGAAGTAGCTGGACTGATGCTCAATAATGGTTCAGTGATTTTGGTTATAAAAAATTTTAATTATAAAGAATGTATTGAAAAGGGGACAATTATTTCCCAAGGAGTGCTGTCATGGTGTAAAAAAAGTGACTCATTGTCCTAATTGCAAGACCATTAAATGAATCAAACAAACTGAAGAGTTCTACACAATATTAAAATTTGCTATGAAATTGTATGTATCTACATTGTAGTAGAATTGTGTATAAGTGAATGGCAAAGAATGACATAGGTAATTAAACGTCATCGCTTAATAAACAACACTACCTATATAACATTTTTCATGAAATTGAGTTCTTAATGTCGTTGCAATGTCCATGGCATTTGTCATCCATTGAAGATGTTGATATGAAATCCCTCACATGGTAATGGAATGACTGTTGAAACAACACCGCTTGTGTGCAATAATATGCATGTACTTTCTGTACAGTGGGTGTAAACTTGGCCTTAATAAGTCTTTCTTTCTGTCTCTCTTCTGCTCACGGTGCAATAATCCTGGCAGTACCTGCCAGTATTGTAAGAGAGTTGTTGTGAATACAAATGTGTCTGGTGGTAATGGAGTAATGGAAAAATCTTTCATTATAGCAGGGTAGTGAAATTTTCTAAATAAAATCATTTTGTGGATCACTGTTTTTTGAAACTCATTCATTTTTATTTTATATGAATTGTATTATCACCAATTGTCTCAATGCAGAACCAAAAACAAAAACTAAAGTGTCACTGGTAGTCAAAGCCAGAACCGTGTGTACGGGAGGTGAACATACCTGACACAGACACTACGCATAGAATTATGTAAGTAATGTTTGAATATAGACTTCTATTAAACTTTAGTAGAAGATTAAACATAGTAGTTTTAATTAATTTACATATGTTACTTTTGTTTTGTTATGTATTAGTGCTTTGAATTTTGGAAATTATACTTCTGTCATTCAGTGGAGCTGCAACCCCCAGGTTGTTAGGCACCAGACACCACTGGTGTCACAAAACATGGATTTTAATTGCATGTGTTAGAGTAATTTACTTCATACGGGAACCAAATTTATCCACTTTTTCAATATCAGAGCCACATAGTAGAGGAGTTTTTTTTTAATGAGAAATTTTTGTTTCAGCTGTACTATACTTTCTCTTTACTAGGTCAGCGTGTAGTATGGCGAGAAAGTATTAATGTTGGTGTGCCAGTGCTAGGGACCCCCACACCTTGCAAATTAAAATTATTTTTGAGATGTCATGTTGGAAACTTTGTATACACATTATAATGATTCAAAATAAAATATTGTTTAATAATTTCAATAAATTGTATATCATAATCACGCAAAGTTTGTGGTATTTGTTTAATGATTCAAGGTTTACTGACATACAATATTGCATACTGTGTCTTCTTTTTGTGTAGTTCTTATATTTGTAAACGAATTAAGATTCTATTATTTGAAAATTGTATTAAGCAATTCAAGAGTATTAATGCATAGTTTTTACGTTGTAAACAAATAAAGTTCTCATAGTTTGGAAATTTAAGTAATTCACTGTAAACAAGGTCTCTCTCCCCTCAGTCATAAAAAGAAACAATATTAATGCTGCATGTACCCCATAAGAATATAGTTTCACTTAATGGCTACATTTGTAATGAAATTCAATAAAACTAATAACTACGAATATAATAATATGTGAATGATGCAGTTTTTGTCTCTCCTGGAAACTAAGAAATGTGACATAGGTGGTATTGTTTATTAAGCAACAATATAATGTCTACAATATTTTTGAGTATTTGCAAATAGAGTAAATCAAGTAGTTGAAAATGTCTTCCTAATTTGAACTTTTAACAACCAACAGGATAAATTTAAATAGCCAATTCCGGAAATGACAAGCTGTTTCAGTTTCTCATAGGCTAACTTATTGTCTGATTCTGTGTTTTGTTTTTGCAGAGGAAAGTCGTAATTTGGTGCAGTGTGACTTACACCAGCTGAGAAGTGCAGCAGAAGCAGCAGAATGCTCTCAACCTTCAATTGGCATGCAGCCCGTGATTCCTGCCTCGATGGCTCCAACTTGCTGCCATCTCTTTGCTGTATCACCACCAAGTAGCCATAATGCTGATGTGATTCTGTGTGTGGCCATGTCTGATAAGTTAATGTATGTATTCATGGTGTTAGAAGATTTAAGAGGTAGTAAACTTAAGGATTGAGTGAGAATAAGTATATTAAACTCTTAATTTCAGTCAAGAGAAGACCTAATATAGGTCTTCTAGTTTTGGTGTGAAGTACCATACATTTACAAAAAATCTTTCATATTATTTCTGCAAATTTTATTTCTCAACTATTGAATTATTGTGAAATAAATTGGGAATTTTAGTGAGATAAAGATATAAGAATAAATATAGGAATCATAAAAATAAATTGTTGATCTTTAAACGTAAAGGAAAAAAAGGTAAAGGGTACAATTTTTTTTATGGAGTTTCTTTTAAACTTCTTTAGAAATGATTTTCTGCTGTACTTATCAGATACAATTTTCTAACAGAAGAAATTGGCTAAAAAATTAACATCTTATAAATAAGAAATACAATGCACTGAATGTCAATGGTTATTTACAGCCACATTATTTTTCATCACTTGGTAATTATGGCGAGACTATACCTTCCATACATGTGTCATATTTCAAACACCACATACTTTCTCACATTATTTCTAAATTTTCAATTTTTGAAAATTTAGAGTGTTCAAAGCAAATGAGCCCATGTCATTTTTTAAACTGTCCCTTATATCCATGGCAAAAAAAGAAGAGAAAAAATATAAATTGCATTATCTCAAGCCCAAATTACAGAAAAACTACAAGTTTCTTCAATTCGCCGATTGTTTGGAACAGACTTTGTCTAAGGCAAAATCTGTACTTTCAATTTAGTAGTTTTGAAATGTTAAATTTTTGCAATTTTCAAAAATAGTTCGCCAAAAATGGGACTAGCACCATATTTTTTATTGTTCCTTGATACATATGAGCAGTGGCGGCTGGTGCCCCAACAGACTGGAGGTTGCTCCTCCATCGAATGGCGGAAATATAATTTCCAAAATTCAAAATATGAACATATAGGTAAAAATGTATGCAATCCAAATCAATTAAAACTAAGTGAAATAAAAGTGTATTGAAACACTACTTAGGTCATTTTTTGCGTTGGGTCTTCGTGAGGCATATACACCTCCTGTGCACATGATTCTGGCTTTGATTTCCACTGGGCACTTAAATTCAACTCCACTACATTGCAACAAGCACTATTGCTTTGACACCTTTCACGCAAATAAAATTATTTTATTTCTAAATCTTCACTTCCCTGGTATATTGGGCAATAATGAAAGATCTTTGACACACATTCATATTCACAAAAACGTTTGGCAACCACTGGTCAGCTGCAGCCACACAGGGACTACCATCCAGAATGGCCACCTTAACACAAAGAACTCATCAAATTTACATTTTGAATCAACAAACCTAATATCAAATGAAAAACAAATTCTCCAAATAGCATAAACACTGCATTGAATATTACCAATAATTGACTGAACTTGTCTACTTTCAATGAGAAGTGAAAATCATAAAACTATGTAAATGATCTTGGCTGGTCTGCAGACCAGCCCTGAGGAAGACCACGAAAAGATGGTTGAAATGTCGGCAACACAGCCTTCGAAGCAGCATCACCCGGCTAGCCAAGATCATTTACATGACTCGGGCCGCAGAAGATGACTTCATCATAAAACTATGTTGCTGTAAGTTAGACGAAGACAGAATGTGGGTAATGAGATTGTTTTGCACAATTTTTTAAATAGACAGTTGGAATGTGGTCTGCCCACTAGAAGAGCTTTCGTCCAGTCCGAGGAGTGTTTGGGCTATCTCTGTATTTGTAAATTCAATATTTTCTATTGTTTCTGTGCATCTGTTTCTAAGTTTGGTAGTTGATTCAGTGGTTCCATTGTGTAAGCCTCTTTAAAGTAGTCTGCGAAGTGTTCTGCAATTTCCAGAGTCGGTTACTGTGAGCCCTCCGCATTGTATCGTCTAGGTTGTCCTGCATTGCATAAAGTTTGCTTCCTGATATAAGAATAGAAACTTTTAGCTCCTTTTTTACCACTTCTCATATTCTTCTCTTTTCATCCATATGTCTGATGTGAGCCTGTTGGAAATTTTTCTATAGTCCTCTTAATATTCATCTGCTCTAGTTTTTCTATACTTGTACCATGCCCTGTGTTTAGCTCTAATTCACTTTTTCATCTCATTGTTGATCCATGGTTTGTTTAAGTTTTTCTTCCTGTATTTTAGAATATATCAATATAATAATTCCTGGGATATGTGACAGAATTTTCTGTAATTATCTTGAACTCCAGCTTTCCCATTTTCTTCTTCATTTCCCAGTGCCATGGATTCATGATGTTCTGTCAGGTATTTTGTTATTGCCTCAAAGTTTGCTTTAAAAAAGTTTAACTTCTCATTGGCATCATTGGAAACGTCTCCAGTTTCTGCTGTTTCCTATTGCAAAGTTGTAACAATTACCAGATAATCACTTTGTCCTGTGTTTGGTTTCAGAGTTGGGGGAGTAATAATATCGTCTTCATTCTCGAGTACCAGGTCTAGAATTGCAGGGGTTTGGTTCCATCTATATCTCGTGGGTGCATTGATTTTCTGGCTAAGATTTGAGTCAGTACATTGTAGTAGGAATTCCCGTTCCACTTCAATTTTGGATAAGGCTCCATCTTCAGTCCATGTGATAAGGGGTAAATTGAAGTTGCCCATAATTATGACAGGTTCATATAATTCTGAAACTGCTAATCTGTTCAAAGATTTTGATGTCCATTTGTGAGAGTCTTGTCCCAGATGAAGATAATAAATTCCTCCATTGATCAATTTAACTGTACTCATCTGCACTTTCAGCAATAGTTTCTGTTTCAGGATCTTCAAGATTGAGTATCTTCGTTACTCTCACTGTGGTTGTTCTGATTTTATGTCACACATAGATCAAGACACCTCCACCTCTTTTGTCTGCTGTCTCTTCGGTGGATACAAACATCGGGGATATGTATCAGGCTGTCAGGAATCGGTATTAAGCCAGGATTCCATGATTACTTTTATGTCAGGTCTCACAGTATTGACTTCCTCCAAAAATTGATCAAACTTAGGAATGAGAGATGAGATATATACAGAATTATTGGGTTTATTGTTCTAGTTGTTGTCCATCCTTATTTTCCTTCTTGTCAACAATCCTCGGGTTACCCCTGATATACTGGATAATAAGGTTAGGGTACACTTTCTGTTTAATTGGTAGTTGCTCCCTAAGATCTTTCTGCTCTTTTCTCTGTAAAGGGGTAAGATGATTGTTGACCTTGATTCCTGTGGGTAGATTTTTACAATTTCTCTGTATGATTTTGGTTTTTGGGAGTTGGTATCTTTCGTGACTACCGTAATAGGTCTGGGTTTTGAATTTTTCTGTCTCAGTTTCCCCAGTCGCGTTGTGTACATCACACGGCCCTGAGTAACCATATCCAAATTACTCAGAACGTCCACATCACTAGTTTGATCTTGGCTATGACACTACTTTGCAACAACATTGACTGCTTCACCTACTCCATAAAAGTTAACATTTCTCTTGCGCAGATCATGTCCCTCTATCACCCAAGCAAATTCTTCCCGCGCACGGTTAGCATAGCTATTCGCGAATGAGCACTGTCGCCATCCGAATTCAGGCAGCTACTGGTGTATCCCAAGTAATATCTCCTCTACGGTTTGAGTTAGTTTCCGCGAACGAGCACTATCGCCTTCCGAGTTCAGGCAGCCACTGGCGTCTCCCAAGCAAGATCTTCACGCGGACGGTTAGAATAGCCTTCCTCAAACGAGCACTGTCACTTTCAGAATACTGGCAGCCACTGGCGTATCCCAAGTAATATCTTCCCCTGTACGGTTTGAGTTAGTTTCCGCGAACGTGCACTATTGCCTTCTGATATCAGGCAGCCACTGGCGTCTCCCAAGCAAGATCTTCACGCGCACAGTTAGAATAGCCTTCCTTGAACGAGCACTGTCGCCTTCAGAATACTGACAGCCACTGGCATATCCCAAGTAATATCTTCCCCTGTACGGTTTGAGTTAGTTTACGTGAACGAACACTATCACCTTTCGAGTTCAGGCATTCACTGGCGTCTCCCAAGCAAGATCTTAACGCGCGTTAACGCATTCCGAGTTGAGGCAGCCACTGGGGTCTCTGACATAATATCTTCCCCTGTATGGTTTGAGTTAATTTCCGCGAACTTGCACTGTCGCACTGTGTTCTATTTTCCCATTCTAGGGTGTCAAAAATAAAATTTTAAATTTCACGTAAGGGATTTCGTTCATTGCTCCCGGCACTGCAAGAGGTTCAAATCGTACTACATATCGATGTAGGCGGCAGCGTTTGTGACTGGTCCATACTGATAATATATTGCCATTTTGACTGCTGCTGACGGTGCCCAATGCTGGCAGCTAGTGTGTTTCGTAGTTCGATTAGTGTGTTCGATTCGTCTGTCCTTTATCGTCTTATATGCTTATTGTGACATGTATTCTGGAGATCACTGTACTTTAAAATGAATGCAAAGTAGGGTTAACAAAATTCTGAATTCAAATTTGATCGAGGCATAAGGAAATGCATGCACATGAAGACACTGAGATATTTTATGGTTTTGACTGGCAGAGATCTGGAAACAGGTAATAGTTTTTACTTGATGCACATTCTTGCGCGTTTAAGAAATATTATTATTTTCAGTGCCCAAGCGTTCTGTTTGCCGGCGCAAGCTATTGGAGCTGTGGCAGTGGGGTGACAGAAAGAGTGTTGGTATTGAACTTTACAAATTACACTGTGCAGAAACTGAACATCCAACAATGTTCAAAAGGCGCTGAGAGTAGTGTTAAGGGTGTTGTACATTCATTCACACATAGCAAGAATGAAGACAAAGTGGGGAAAAATGAGGAAGACCTTTAGAAAGATTTGTGCTGCAAAAGACAGGTGGCTCGCTGGAAGTATTTGTTTTCAAGAATGGATATTCACTGAATATTTTATTACACCACAGAAAACAAGAAGTGAAGAAAGAAAGGAAGACTGACAGACCAATTAAACGTTTCTATGATTGTACTGAGAGAAGCAAGAGCAGGAAAGTGACGATTTCATAAAATATAGATCACTGGAAGAATTACCTTTTGCTATTCCATGTTCTCTTATACAGTCAGGAAAGAATGATACTACAGACATTGTTTGAGAATTGAGTGAGGCTTCTATCCAACGAGCAACTAAGTCAAAAAGATATCGTGTTCTTGCTGGGAAGAAGGAAGGTATACCGTACACCAAAGACGACACTCTACCATATTTTATAGATAGCAAATCAACAGTACATTAATAAAAATTGTTATTCAAGGAATCAAAACAGAATTTTTAACATGTTTCCACCATATTTCGCAATTCTTGAATCAAAGCAGGATTGCTATCCCCTAAGTGAGCATGTCTGTAGATGACACATTTGCTGAAGTACAATTACATGCAAGATCTATCTTGTCCTAAAGACAACAACCGAGCGGATTCTCTTATTTCTAGCATCCGGAAACTTCCAAAGAAGAAAGGGTGTCTTTCTCAAGATACTTTACGTCTCCTTTGTGATCATAATGTATCTGCCTAACATGTTTCAGAGGTGAGGTATGAGGGTCCTTCGTGGACAATATGTTGCTTTTGATTTTGTGTAAGTAAATTTCTGCAATTTCTACTAGGAACGATAATTTAGTAATTCGTAGGAATTGATAATTTTGCCTCTTAATTATTTTCAGATAGCGGATTGTCACTAATAGAGAATAGAGTCATTTAGCTGTATTGTTTAGAGTTGAATAAATTGAGAGGTATTTAATTTATATTCATAAACTCACTCATGTATAACATTACACATTGAAGTATTAAAGATGTATTTATGAAACACTGTCAGTATAATACGTAAGTGTTCTTAATGTATGCTCTGTGTAAAGTTTCATGGAGTTTGGATGAGTGGTTTTTGAGAAATTGATGTTTGTCGACCTAGATGTGTTAAAAGCACTGTGTCGCCTTCTGAGTTCAGGCGGCCACTGGCGTCTCCCAAGTAAGATCTTTCCATGTACGGTTAGCGTAGCCTTCCGCTAACGAGCACTGTCGCCTTCCGAGTTCAGGCAGACACTCATTTCATAATATATATTCAAATAATATCTATATTCAATATTTGAGTTGTAGGAAGATGCCTAAAAAATTGCACTTTTGCAATTTTCGGAAAATCTGGGATTTCAACAAACGTGCGACCCTGCACCATTTTTTTAAGCATCCTTTACGATATTCGTGGACAAAGTATAATAAAAAAAAAATTGGTGCCATTTTTGAGAATGTTTTTGAGGCTTCATATAAAGTAGCCACAAAAATCAAAATATCAGGTTGAAACTTCCAAAGCATTGAGTTTGTTCAGATCGATCAGGGAATATCAATTTTGGAGAAAATAGACTGAATGGTTTAGGTGCAACTTACCACAGACGGACAGAGAGATGACACAATTGATTTTATGGTATTCAGAACCAACAAAAATTCTGGCTACACCTCATATTAGAGGAACTCGTTCACTATACACGCACACACGCAAATAAACAAACACACACATACACAAACAGGATTTATCTACTTTCATTACCAAGGCCTGGCAATAAGAGTTTTTCTGCCCAAAATTCAATGTTTGCTGGCACGCAATTTCATAACTTTATCTTCTTATGAAGTAAGTGTGAGAAAGTATAAATTTTTCAATATAGTATCCTTATATGCCCATATAGTTCCGTAACCGACTCTAGTACTATGCAATCAGACATCTTTTTCAATATGAATTTTGCAGTTGTTCTCAAGTTATTGAAATGTCATTTCATCCCAGAATGCACTTATTGCTGTTAAAGTGTTTGTCAGATTTAAAGTATTTATTGTTTTCAGATTATTGAAGTGGAATCCAAAACAAGTTAGTTTCATTCCAGTGAAGTTGCTGGATACAGCTGATCCATGCAGTTGCATTCACTTTACTCCTCATTCCATCATTGTTGGGTGCAACAAATTTTTTGAATTGGATCTAAAGAATTTCTTTGTTGAAGGTATTTACAGATTCCCAAATTATAATGTTTTTTCACACCCCAAAGTTGATGTGCAGTTGTATTACATATTCGATAATATATCTAGTTAATATATTTTTTAAACCAAACTAAAAAATATATTTTTGAAGAAAGTTAATTTAACTAGAAATGACGTTCTTGGGTTTATGAAGCAGGGACCAAAAAGGTATTGAATACTGGTAAAAATACCGGTAAAATACTGGTATTTTTCCAAACCTTTTTCAAATACCTTTATTCTTTTATACCGGTAAAATACCTCTATAGGACGTCTATACTGGTACGGACGTCCATCAAGGTTATACCGGTATTTTCAATGAAAAAACATAGCTTACCATCCATACATGTAGACAAAATAAGTTACTTTAGTTAATAATATCTCACAAAATGTTTATTAATTGAATATCATTTCATAATTGTTATTTATTGTTTAAATTATTATTTTGTGTATGTATATATATACATATAAGTATATAATTTATAAGTATATAAAAAAGTATATAATTTATTTATTATTAAGGTAAGAATATCCCAACTTAAACAATTTTGTACAAATCTATTGGCACTAGAGACGGACAAAACTGCGTTCAGTCTTTCTTGAGTCTCGTCCGAACTGCAAATCGTTCTCGTTGGCCGAAGAAGGGAGAAGGGTCGTGGAGGGGGAAGTGCCCAGCCAAGGCCAAGGGAGTACACTGGCGAAAGAGACTCTCTCTGTGGGAGGCAACAAGACTATGAGATTCTCGTACCTCGTAGGGACAGAGTATTCTCGTAAGCAGTCCAAGCCGGCCGAAGATAGGAAGAGACTCGTGATCAAAACTGCTTAGTGTAGAGCAAGGATTTCTTCCTAATTAATTGACTTAAAATAAATACAATAATTGCTCTCTAGCATTATAATGAAACGTTTCCTTTTACTTTCATAATATTGAAGTATTACTTATCGTTGTACGCAAGAAAAGTAAAAAACAAATAAATAAATTAATAAAAAATAAAAGGAGATGGCTCACAGCAACAACCGTATTAAAGTCTATTCTTATTATTGTAAATATTTTGTGTTTGGGCGTTTACATTTTGCATACTTTGTATGTAAATGAAAAACTTACATAATTTAAACTTCGTAAAAATTGAAATATGAAATAATTATTGATTCGATTGAAGAGAACCTTTTCTTAGTTCCTTTATCAAGCTATCTCCCATTTGACCTGAGAGATGACCTAAGCCTATCTTTGTATTTCGCATGTGGAGAGGCTGTCAACGTATGCGCTGCGCCGTAGGTGTAGGATTGTTTCTTCGTCCCCTCTTTCGGCAAACTGAAGGAGCTTTGACACCTTGAGATGATCCCGAACACTCAGGTTTTCAGGTCCAGTTTTGTTAATTGTTAAAAAATTATGTTCTTTTACTTCATTTCACAATTAAATCTTAATTATAAATTAATAAATAGGGCCAAATTAAAATGTTATTTTCCTAGTTTATATTAAGGGTTTAATATATTTTGACATTATTTACTGCAAACATTGAGAAAATTTGTATTAAAAGTAAATTATTATGATATTATTATTATTATTATTATTATTATTGTTATTATTGTTATTATTATTATCATTATTAGCAGCAGCCATTAACATCGCATGTGGGTGTTTCCTGCTAGGTGGGTAGCTTACATTGTAAAAAGCAGCCCTGGAGGAGCCCACTTTGAGAAGAGTGTCTTAATTAATATTAAGAAATTTATACTAACATTATTAATTAATAAAAGAGTTTATTAATATTGACATTTTTACTTTTTAATTAAAATTAACATTTAATTTAAATAAATTTATAAATTAACAAACAAAATAATATATTAACTTACACAAATTTAATGGAAACATTTAAAATTTAATTAGTATTAATATTTAAAAAAATGTATTAATATTAATTAATATTATAAAGTACTATTAATATTTTTTTCTTAATGAAATTTCTTAAATAATACATGGGTGCAAATTAAACATGTTTCAATCATTAATTTTTAATGCAACATTACGCTTCTATTTCCTCACGTAAGAATAGTTAATATGTTTATTAGCGTTCAATGTCAATTTTTAATAGAGTTTTAGTTACAATTATGGTGCAGAATAAGGAGACTGGGCTATTATTTTTGCGAATGTTAGTGATACAGTCAAAATGAAGCAAAGAACCGTATTTAGTGATAAACACAGTCGTGCAAGAAGGAAGTTTGGTGTATGCGGGAAGACTCATTTATGGGTAAGAAGACATGTTTCTCCATTCTTTATCGCTACTAGGAAGGACAAGATTTATACGGAGAAATTCGATAAATTTTCAACACTGTATCACGTGTCGCCAAGCTCTGTTCCCGCTTGTGAGGTCCAAGGTCAGCGAATAGGCTTGTGTTGATGTCTGCGAAAGACCGTTGGCTGGGCCCTCCGTCTGATGGCTCTGGCTACAAGATTATCGAGTCGTCTCGCTCTCAAGAATGCGTTGTTGTTGCACGAGATTCTCATGAGCCCCATTCTCGTTCAACCTTTCTTGCTTACGAGAACGAGAGAGAATATTCGGCAAGAGACCGCGTTTAATTGGCACATTTGGTCAAAAAAGAGCATCTTCATTTTTTCCTCCTTTTATCAAAAAAAATTATTTTTGTCATATTTTTTAAAAATATTTCAGGCTTCCTTACCTTAAGGTTTGAACAATTAATGTTACGTGATATTTTTTTCTTTTGTTTTTTTCTTTTCGTTTTCTCGAATGCTTGGTTATGTCACTAAGAGATGCCTCCGTTTCCACGGCTCAGAATTATTCAATGTGGGATAATATTTTCCTCTAATTGAACAGTAAATAGCGATATTGAAGCAAAATGTTTCACATACAGAAAGAACACTTTCATGTCTATTTCGTGGTCAGTGGCTATGTAACGGACTGATTCTCTATGATACGTAGTTGTCGTAACAATTTCAGGATATTGAATCGTTATTGCTTTAAATATTGCAAGTGAGGATTAGACAAAATATCTGGGAAAGCTGGGCATTGTTTCTCTTGAGCGGCCAGGGAAAATCTGCAGGCCCAAGGAACTCCAACCCATCGGGACCCAAAACAGGAAATATCAGGCAATGCTTTCTAAAACCTAAGGTTTCGAAATGCCTTTCTCTTTATACAACTTTGTTAATAATAGAAATAAAGTATATGTACCTTTTCCTCTAAATAAACAGTAAATGACCCATTTGCTACTAACCTGTAAATAACAATAAAACAAGCACTGTGAGGTGTTCTTTGTACTATCATACTTATAAAATTTATAAACAATATTTGTAGTTTTTTGTTCCCATATTTTCTTTGGAAACGCCACGTGAAAAAAAAATTACTAAACTCATGAGAAAGTACTTACCATTCACAAGGAATAAGAATTACTTTAGTTGGTATTTAGACCTCACAATGGTCGGTAGCCACCAGAATCTCTTGCTTTAACCCTTCAACATGGGCTGCCGTCCATATACGTACCGGGGCTTTTAACTTGAACCTGCGGGATGCCATCTGGAGACGTCATGGCGCACCTTTTCCGCGTGCGGGATGACGTTCTGAGACGGCGTGGCCCATCCTCTCCTCGGCACGGGGTCCGAGTGGATGCAACGCATTCCTAAAAGTATTTGGCGAAGGGAGTTTCCGTTCATGTTGCGGGCCCGCCAGGACAGCAGTTCAAACGGCGGAAGTGTTTTAGAGCAAAAGAGGAAAGTTTTCAAGCACTGGGTGCTTTGCATATGAGTGAGGAACCCAGTTAACGAAAACTACTCTCTACGTCAAGGTACTGACCAGAAAAACCATAGAAAACTACCGTTCAAGAAACCCGACCTCTAGAATTCTTTTCCAGTCAACGGCAGAACTCGACCTAGCTAGAATATGCCTATTGTCGAAAATCCGCCACCCTTGGGGCTCAAACCCTAGGACCTCCCAGTCAGAAACTCTGCCGTGTAAATAGTTGTTCCCCAGCCATCTCAGCGGAAAAAATCACAATGAATTTCCCCCAAATACCTGTATGATTCTACTGAAATACCGGCATTTTCTTATGAAATACCGGTCTTTTGATGAGAGTATACTGGTATAATACCTTTAAATAGAGGTATTTTACTGGTATAGACGTCGGATAAAGGTAAAATACCTCTAAAAATACCAGTATTTGACGTCTTAAACCGGTACTTTTAAAGGTATTTTGAATAAAGGTATTATAGAGGTAAAGGTATTTCTATACCGGTATAAATACCTTTACCACTATTATTTTGGTATTCGGTCCCTGTTATGAAGTCACCTAAAATTGACAGAAAATTTGGCCTTGATTGTCTCCTTTTCCTTATCTATCAATTTGCCTATTATTAAACTTCCTCGAATCAGTTGTTTTTTGCTTGCAACCTTTTTTCTTCAATTGTTTATTATAAATATGTTTAAAAAAAATTTTACTTGGGGTTTTTAAAATGAAATTTAATCTTGGGGTTTTGACTGGATACTCATTTTATTATTACACTCCATTAATATGGAAACGTTTGTATGCTTCAGAATTTTTGGACTCCAGTGACCCCGCATTAACTCCTGCTGTGGTTGGCACTGAACAACTCAACAGCTTCCCTGTGTCAATTTTGGACGTATCACCTCCGAAGACGACTGGACAGTCTTCAGAACCAGAGTTTTTGCTATGCTTCAATGAACTGGGGGTGTTTGTTGATCAATTTGGTCGGAAGACACGAGAAGACGACATTAAATGGAGTCATTTGCCTCTGGCTTTTGGTAAGTGCAACTTCAATTGAGTGTATCATCGGTACTTTGTTTTGTCACTTATCATAAACATTGCCTTTTAATATGAATGTCATAATAAAATTGCTTCTGAACAATCCTCACAGGAACTGTAAGTAAAACTGCATTATGATACAGAGGGTTTGCTGATATTTTACTTACTATTTTTTTTTCGAAATTCAGATCTCTTTTATGTTTCTTTTCAGTATATCGTCGACCATACATATTTATTGTCCATTTCATGTCGGTTGAAATAATTAAATTATCTCCATTATCATTTACTCATGGAAAAGATGATACTACATCTACTGTCAATTACCCTGACCAAACTTTTATTGAAATGAATAATCCAAGATTTCTAGGTAAGAAATGCTTATTTTATTTTTGTCACCAATTATATTTATTTTCAAAAATTTTTAAAAGTTCAATTATGAATTTCAATTTGCATTTTAATAGGAATATCTAGCAAGTCTGGTACAATATATGTCAGTACATCTCCAACTGGATGTTGTAATGTACTGCGCCTGGATGCTACTGCTGCCTGTAAAGATGATCTAACGCTCAGTTTAACTGAAAGGTATACCTTATCACTATTAATAATTTGCATTTTAAGAGATTAGTTTCTAGTTACGCTATGAAATATTTCCAAACTGTAAGATGCTTAACCTCTCACACAAAATGGAAGCCATTGTGAAAAAATTGTACTTATGAGGACTTCAGCATCTCCAACCCTCATTCATATTCATGTTTTGTTATCAGTTTGCATTATTATGATTATATGATTTTGCGTTATGATTATTCAAGTCCCAATTATTGAAGGCTCTGGGCTAACTATAGCAAAATTTATGGAAATACAAAACAAAAAATTCTATAAATTAGTTGGGAAATAAGAGAGACTTTCTATTTGATGTTAAAGTTTGCTTATCAACCATTGTTTTTATCATTGCCACTCTGAGACTAGTATGCGTCCTTCCATTTATGCAATTTCTGTTCTGCAATTTTCATTTTTGAAATAGAAATTTGGACAAGCTGAGTTTTGCATGTTTGAGGTAGTCTCAGTCCCAATTACTCCATATAATCGGGAGTTGACTGCATTAGTATTTTCATTGGTAAATATATTGTTATTAATGGTTGACAATAGGACTCTAATTAACAAATTATTGCTTATATTATAAATTCATACTTCTACCAATTTTTTATGTACATTTATTTTAGTTCATATTATTCTTTCTTTTTGCAGTGATGGTGCAGATTTGAATACTTGTGGTTCAGTTGAATTCAGTTTCACTTCATCTCTTGTCCAGTCTTTGGATGGACTTGAATCTGAAGCAAACCCGAGTACTGATGATAATATGTTTTCAAATAGACAGCACGTTACATTTGACGTTCCTCACACAGCTTTGTAAATGCTTTCTTTTATACCAGATTAAGTATTACTTTAAGTATGCAATTCTAACATTCTTGCTTGTGATTAAAGATGTTTTTCATTAGAGTAATTATTGTGTTGACCATATTAAAGAAGCAAAGTTGAATTGGCAATAGTTCATCTGATACATTCTTTGTAAATTTAAAGAACAGTTTAATAATACCTAAACCTAGAATTAGTAGTTAACAGAATGGTGACATTGCAGACTTAAATCATATGTTTGTTTGTATGATGGATTATTTTAATAGTTTCCTTCTTTTGTGTTCCTAGTTACAAATCTTTTAGAATTGTACTAAAGAATGATATTCATGATATTCTGTATAAAGAAAGTTGATCAATTATGTTAATTTGTGTGAAGTATGTTGTTACTATAAATCTGTGTTACTGAACTCATTTGTAAAGGTTTTGAGAGATGAAAATGTATAAGGTGTAAATAAGTGATGAAAATGAAGCATGAATTTCTGGATGACCAAATGGAATTAAAATGCATTTCATGGAACTTAACAGAAGAATAATGGCAATGGCTACCTAAAATGACAGCGAGCAGTCAAAATGACTGCTTCAAATAATTGGACTTACTGTTTTTACAATATCCTATACATTGAATTTTTTACAGTGGCCTGTGTAGTGACGTTGCAGCTCCCTATTTTCTTGCCTTCCCTCTCCCTTTTTCATGCGTGACCTTGACATGCCACTTTAAGAAAATTAAAGTACATGTGACACTGTCAACATTTATTTGTTTCTTGAATGTTTGTTTGTACTGAAGTCCTCTGCGTTGAGTGATGTCCTCTTAGAATGTTTTGAATCTATTAGTTGCATGAATTTCTTCAGCAAGGCTCAGTAAATACCACCACTGGGACGCATCGTTTCCAGAGTCCCTTTCTTACAGCATCCAGGAATTGATTTTGGATAAATGATAACTTGCACAATCCAATGTCTGGATGAAGATTTGACAGTGAAAGCTTGTGCCATTGGTTGTTGCTCAATCGCATTTAAGACATTTTGTCAGCTACCAGTCATTGACGGAAAATCGTGATTAACAGTTATCTCAAAAACTAAGATGTCTAAAATAATTATATTTTGGCATTTTTAGAACATCCTCGAACATTGAAAGTCACAAAATGTCAAAATAAATCAATAAATATATGCACAAAAAACAAACTAAAACTTCAAAAGTCAAAATGACTGCTTCCATTGTTCTATTTTCAATACCGGTTTTGTAACCGAAAGAAAATGAAGAGAAACTAATTAATTTGAATTAGTGTATTTTTCTTCCATTTAAAATTTTTCATGTCAAACGTTTGCATCCATCTGTTTTATAATCTCCATAGAGAGTATATAGAAGAGAAATTATCGGATGTTGGTGGATCCACCAAGTCTCTTGATCTCAAATTCTAAATGTTTACCATTTGCTTAGCTTTGAAGTACTTCTTACTTTACAGTATTAATCTCATGAAACAATAATAAACTTTCTTATGTGTTCTGTACTTACTGCTGGACTAATTATATCTGAATGGGTCTAAAAGTGGCCTTCATGTGATTTGAAGCGCAGTTTTGAATTTGTATTATTTGTTTGTATCTTTTTCATTAATTTAAATATTCTAGATTCTAATAATTTTCATTGTTCAAAAGTGAATATTATATATTTGTATACAATTGTGAAAGAAAAATATTTTTAAAATTGTTACCTTAAGTAACCTGGCATAATAAAGGATGAATCTAATTTTCCAATTATTTTTCATATCCTTTGAATTCTTGACATATTCAGATTTTCAGATTTGGATTGAATCTGTAGCAGAAATAAATATAGCAATTTGAATGTGAAGGATTTGTTGGAAAGGTTGCAAATTGTAGAAAAGATTAATTTGCTCTTTTCAAAGACGATTTCAATTTCGGTTTTGAGGGCATCAAAGTAAATAAAATAGTAAATGCAAAAGGGTGTTATAAAATTCTGTGACAATCGAAAATGTGCGTGTGTAGGATCAAAGTTCGAATTATTCAATATTGATTACGTAAATAAAAGTATGCGACCCGGGAAATAGAATGTTAAACTTCATGAAAGAAAGCCTTTTCATCTGGAAAGGAATTCAAATGAATCTTTCAAAGTGTGCAAGTGAAAAATAGAATCTTGATCGCCCATTGTAGACGAATAAATAATTGAAGAAACTGCAGACTATTCCCTGCGTTCTAGTTTATGGGTGAACATCTCATGACAGCGAAGTCGCTCGCCTTTCACCAAGGAGGTCCGGGTTCGATTCCCGGACAGTCTCATGTGAAATTTATTCCAACAAAACGAGTTTGGCTGCTTCACATGGGCTAGGCGAACTGTCAAGTGTCCTAAACCCTATTAGGAGGCACGTACACGATGTACGATAAATCTTACACCGTGGGTGCGTACGCGGAGATGCTACCTGGCGGTCCTCTTGGCAACTGACTGCGATGTAATGTGACATACCGTTAATGCAGGATTATTCCCAAGGAGCTATGAATACATAGGTGCCGTTACCAACCTCTTCCGTGTTCAGCAAGTGAAGCTTTTCCGTCATATTGGTTGATCCAAAACACGTCTATCAAACCTATATCTTCAGTTATTACAAACCTAACAATGCGTCATTTCTTCTCTTAGGTGTGGTGAAAACGCTGCAAAATTTGATGGAACTGCGAATTCCTGCAAACGTACACACGAAGTTCAATCAAAGTCGTGTTCTTGGAAATGAGCCGAACATAACCTGCTGTAATTGCTAGGCTACCAATTGTCTCTTCGTACAGCTATAATCCATAACGCTCTCCGCTTTGGATACTCCATCCGTCACCGCGCAGCGCTAGACAGCACCACTCGGCTGGTTGCGCCATCAAAAGGCCGTATGTTCCCCGTGTTAAATGTAAGTGCCAAAGAGTAAAACAGTAAACCCAGTAATTCAGCCAAGAGCGTGGTGCAACTGCTGGCAAGACACCAGACACCGAAGAGAGCGCCAGTTGGACGCTCTGGTTTCAGAACGGTTTCATATACATTGATATTGCTGTAATATCTTAAATAATGAATGCCATTAAAATGAAAATGTTCCTAAGAAATTATATGATCTTTTTCATTTTTGGGGGTTGTGCAACCTAAGCACAAGCCGCCACTGTTGTCCATCATCACCTCCATAAAATTCTCCATCACCCGTGGCAAATCAGTGGAAGAAAGGAGGCTTCTCGATTTCTAGCGATATCTGAAAAAATGTACACTTGGGTTTTTCTACCGAGGTATCTGAGGGTAGAATCTCTAAGATTGAATATGGCATGGCTTTTCGCGTCCTTCTCGGTCATGCCGCTAGAGTCACTTGATCTGCAGCACTGCTTGATAGGTCGCGATTATGCGACTTCTTGCGGCAGGACCGAGAAAGACGCAAAAAGTCGTGCCATGTTCCATCTTGGAGATACTACCCTCAGATGCCACGTTAGAAAAACGTAGTATATGTGCCCATTGACCTGTTTTTGTTTCCCAAAGAGGAAGATGTGAATTATGTGATATGAAAAAATTCAATCAAGATCTCATTCTAAATGTTCATTTTGCCAAGTTTTCTTTTGTTGTAATGAAAATAAAAATTGATTTTCAGAATATCATCAAATATAAAAAAATAAACAAACATTAAAATAAAAACTCATTAATATTTGACCACCCTCAGCTCCTGAAAATACTTAGAAGTACCAAGGCCAAAAACTGTCCAAAATTATTGATTGAAAAACAGTTTTTTTTCTTTCGCTGCTTATTAAACATCATAATCTCTCATATAATACCAGAAAGTAACAAATCTCAAAAATTGAGCCAGGACTCAAACGAATGCTGATAACGAAACAAAATCATTACAATTACAATCATTATGCAGAAAAGTCTGGATCCAATATCTACTAATCAAGTTAGATTGTTATTCAATTTTCTGATCCAATGGAATTAGCCAGGTAGTACTAGTCCACTAAACAATTATTCACTAAACTATTAGCAGCTTTTTCAAGAATATTTTTTTGACTTTCAGTGAACTAACAGGATGATAATTTCTTTTCAGAAAGACATTTCCAAATATTTCATTCTTTAGCAGAGACAATTTAAAAAGTTAAGGTTTATTTGTTTTATCAGAGATGTTTTTTCTCTTCAATTTGTTGCGTCTAAATTAACGCAACGCGTCTCCAAGGGGAGGGGGGACGTTGAGCGCTTTGCGCTCGGGAGTAATTCCCCATTAACCTGTGCGCATAGGAGTAATCATAGAGCTATAGGGAGATGGCATGACGTCACAAACGTTAAGCCACCTCCGCCATATTGGTGAGTTCACAAAGCTTGCAGCAAAGACAAACTGCGTGTGAGTGCTATGTGGCTTGTGTGACGTCGTGGGTTGAACAAATTACAGACAAGATGACTTTGGTGTATACACTGTTTATGTACATATATACACATAACTGTCCTACCATTTACTACAGGAGCATTTGCTCCCCGTTAGCATCTGCTAACTGCCAAATGTACTGTTAACATGAGCCTGGCTACTACAAATGTACTGCTAACATGAGTCACACTACCCGGCGGATGACACTCGCCGCCGGGTCTTGCGACACATCTGGCACAAGTGAGACGCGTACCCTCTCGAACTGCACCTGGGCTCGGCCTCCCTCGCTTCCTGCTCATTGTGATGCATTCTACACGTGTCCATTCTGAAAGTGTCCATGATACCCGCTGTGCACCACGCTGCCGAGTGCGTTTCAGTAGCGGACGCTACACTTGTAGCTGTGCTCGTGTTCAGCTGTATTGTTTTGCATCGTTTTTACTTTCTCGTATACATACGTATATACGGGAGTAATATACGTAGTATAGAGAAAGGAATGTAATGTTGCGGAAAATTGATTTCAAAATTTCAACCTAAACACAAGTTTGGGGGTCCCTTGATACCCCAAAAGGGGTATTTTTCAAAACGCCCGTCAGTCTCTCCGTCCGTCTGTGAACACTGCTACCGCCTAAACCATGTGTACAATCTTTTCCAAATTCAAGAAAGCCCTGTCGATCTAGCACTAGTTGAAGATTTGAGATTTTGAAAAACATTCTTTAATATTTAGAGGTACTTTATATAAAGACCCACGGACACTTTCCAAATTTTCTCAAAAACTGTTCCAATTTTTTAAATTTCTTTTAAGAATGGAGTAAACTACGCTTATAAAGGTGGCATAGGTCCAATTTTTACTGTTAACTCTAAAGTGGCGAAAATTGCAAAAGTGAGAATTTTTTCCGGCGTCTTCCTACAACTATAAAATTGAAGTTCGAGATTTTTCCTTCAAACAAAATTTGTTGTCCATTAATAGTTGTATCATAAAAGTCATGTACATTTTTTCGAAACTTTTCGTAGTTTTTGTGCAATAGAGCGTGAAATATTTGCAATTTAAAAAAATACTAAAACAATATTTTCTCAAAAAAACTCCAAATTGTTTCTTTAAATTATTGGCAGAGTTAGTACCAAATGCACCCTATCCGATGACACAAACGCCATATTGCTCTATTTGTTTTTTTCAAAAATTACCAAAATAATTTTTTTCTCTCTCTCTCTCTCTCTCTCTCTCTCTCTCTCTCTCTCTCTCTCTCTCTCTCTCTCACACGTAGGTAATATTTACATTAGAGGGGATTTCTTCACGTTATTGTATGTATAAGTACATGTGCTTTAAATAATGTCCAATAAAGTTTCTCGATAACACAACCGTTTTCTATAAAAATGAGCTCAAAATTCCACATTTTCAGGAAAACACGAACTCCATTTTCTCAAAAAATGGCTCCAAATTTTTTCTTCAATTTTTTCTAATGGATAGTGCTAATTGCACTGTTTGATAAAACGTAAAGTTCATTTTGGTGTATTCTTTTGTTTATCAAAAATTACACAAATGTAATTTTTTTTAAATGTCTTTCACGCCGTTAATATGCACATTTTCATCGATTTGTAAACATTATTACATTTGTGAGTGGAAGTGCTTCAAATAATTTTAAAAGAAGTTTTTCGAGAACTCAATAGATTCCTGTGAAAAGGAGCTTCAAATTTCGCATTTACAGTAATGCTTAATCGACATTTTCTTGAAAACGGCTTCAAATTTTTCAGTGAAAATAGCTATTTAGGAAGAGGTTTTACGTTTCTTTAATATTTGTTTAATTTTTATTATTTTATTTTGACACACAAAACAGGGATTCTGGCTACACCACGTGTTAGTGGAGGTTTTCTCTTAATTAGCAACTGGTTTTATGCACTTCTTCGCCACGAGAGCCCGGCAATGAATTTTCTCCGCCGAAAATTCGCCGTTTTTTTCGCGCAGCATTACATAATTTTCTCTATTCTACGTATATTAGTCGGTATATACGTACGTATATGAGAAAGTAAAAAGGAAGTTGCAGTTAGAGCCGAAGTACACAGTAGATTGTTCGGTGTTCATCAGAAGTTTCAGAGAAGACTCAAAATGGTTACCGGGCAGAATACTATGTAGTAGGATCCAGAGTGTACGTCGTGCATACGTAATTCAAGGTAGAAGACGCCAAGAACATATCTGATAGTAACGGATTTTCGAGATTCAAGAAGTAGATGAGTCACAAGCAACGGGAGTAGAACCTGATCAAAACACAGACAAACTGTTCAATTTTCTGAGAGGTGGTCTCGTGGTTACGCTGCCGCCACAGTTCAGCACCCGGCCGAGCAAGCAGCAGCATCGGCGACTCAGCACCACGGGAGGTGAACAGCGGCAAGCGGAGCCGCCTCCACGACAGCCACAGCGAGATGCACGAGGCAGCCGCGGAGGCATCGGTGCACGGCCCGCAACCGGAGCAGCGGGCGCATCAACAGCAGACGGCAGCGACGGCCTTCGGAGTAGAGGTGCAACATCAGCAACCGCAGCGCGCGCCCACAGAAACGCCTCGCCCCCTACGCCCACAATTAGGCGGGGTGGGGGTAGTGTCCGCCAGGGCGGGTACTTCAGAAAACCCGCCGGCGGCGCCACGGGCCACAAGTATCCCGCACCGCCGCCAGAGGGAAGCCGAAGCGTGTCCCGTCGCCACGGCTGAGCGACCGGGCGACTTGAGAGGCCGGTCCCTCAGCTGGAGAGGGGGATAGAGCAGCTACCCCTCCCCAATGGGGAGAGGCTACCGGGGAAGGGCTGCAGCGTGGACGGCCCGGCACTCGTATTCCGATTCTGAAGTAGCGAACTTGTAGTATTCACTCATATGGTAAAACGTGCTGGAACTTGGGCATTCTTCGCGGCTGCGATGGTGTAACGGTTAGCGTATCGGGCTGTTATATAAGTTCGCAGGTTCAAACCCAATCGAAGCCGTGGATTTCCTTAAAGGTCTATTCACAATGCAAGCATAAGCATAAGCATGGCGTTAACATAAAAGTTAGGACTACGTCTACAAGTGGACTCATTCACAATGCGTTCGCATAAGCATAACACGTAAGACGTTAACTTAAGAGCTTGCAAACTTCAAGCTTCTGTGCTTACGCTTATGTCAGACATTAGGAATGAGCCAATCACCAAAATCGAGTATCGAAGTCGATAGGCGAACTATTCGAATCGATTCGTGTGCTGCGTGGTTGTGTTTGTCGTATTTGTTGGTTTAGTCAGTTTTTTCGCGTTTTTAGCTTAAGATATTTTAGTAGTTAGGGTTTTTTTATTCATTTAGTTTTATTTTCATTCATAAATTTCATTTTTTTATTCATAAATTAGGAATAGTTTAGTTTTATCTGTTTCGAGTATGAGTTCGTTTGATGAAGTTTTGTGTAGCATGGTACAGAAGAACCCAATTTTGTACGATAAAAGAAATAAATTTTATAAAGACACTGAGCACAAAGACAGTATATGGAGGCAAATAGCATCAAGTCTGAATAGTGATGGTAAGTACATAGTTATATACATTTTTGCAACATACATGTTTGTAATAATCAGTGTGGTATTTATAAAATGTATAGTTGGAATATATTTTGTATTTTTATGATAATAGTGTACCTCAAATATTGAAAAATATAAATTGCATAAAGCCCAAATCAGTCCTTTTGCAAAATTACACAGTAAAGTACTCTTCTCCGAAACAAAGCCATTTTTCCATAAAAATAATTTTAAAAAATGTAATTAAAAATAAAAATAGTGATTTTGTTTGAAACAATTACATACATAAAAATATATAGAATTGTTTGTATAAAAACATTATTAAAGTAAAATTAAGGGAAGACAATTTTAAAATTAATTCTTGTAAAATTATTGCTACTTTGAGTCTGGTGATATGATTTGTATCATTCCTTGGAATTGTTAAGTGTATGAGAATGCAATTGCAAGAAATCTCCCTAACCAAAATCACATTCTCCCTAGAGATACTTTTTTGGTGTTGAAAGTATTTCCTATGGGGTTATGAATCACACTAGTAATAACATGCAATAATTATTCAGTGATTTGAATCATGAGATGGTATGTTAGAAATATTTTCAATATTCCCCCCCTTTTTTTTAGTTCCAACTTGCCAGACGAGATTTAAATCTCTCCGGGAGAAGTATTCCCGAGAGAGAAAAAAACCTGGAGACTTGTACCAGGAGTGACTCAGGATCTTCGAAGAAGGTGGTCTGGCCGATGGTGAAATACATGGCGTTCCTGGATGAACATATACGACCGAGGAAGACCTACAGCAACTTCCTGTCAGTTGATCCTGGTATTATTATTATTATTATTATTATTATTATTATTATTATTATTATTATTATTATTATTGTGTCAAAATAATTTAAAGTTACATTGTATTAATAATCCTATATAATCTGTAAATTGTAGTGTTCTGCCACCAGGTTGTATAAATCTACCTGCAGAATTAATAAATATCTATCTATCTACAGTGCATCCTGATGCAAGTACATCAGCCACATCTGCTCGGGACATGGCTCTCCCTGGGACCGAGGTCATGTCCCTTTGATGCTTTTGAAAGCATCGTTGAGGAGCCTGAGCCGGAGCCTGAAGCAGAAGAGGAGCAACCTGCAATTCAGGCCACCAAAAAGAGGTGCCGAAGGATCTCAATATTTCCGAACAGCTGCGGTTAGTGGCAAACGCCACGACCAGTTTCACGGAAATGTTAGAAAAAAAAAAACCCACAGTATGGAAAGGTCGTTCTCCAACTTTGTGGAGGACACTCTAGTTCTGCTGCCAGAAAATGACAAATTGGAGACAATGGAATCGATAACATCATTGTTATTAAATGCTAGGAGGAGAGCAATGCAGTAAATAAAAGATATAATTAGGCAAGAAATTGTTTTATTTTGCTTTTATATATTGGTTTCTGTTTACAGTGCACCTAACCTCCTCATGTAGTACTCCTGCTTTTCAATACAACCTTCTGGTGAAACAAAGAATTTACTTAAAGCCTCACGCACTTCTGTGGCTTCAAGTGTAGCATTCGTGCCCCAAGTCTTAGCTGTGGAGGCAAAGTTTGAAGTGGGCCACCTCCTTCAGGAACATTCCTCCTCCAATCACCATCCTGAAGCAGTCCTTCACACTCTCTATCAGAGTATGATACTGGGCAATAAGTTTTTTGCAGAGCATGCTTTTCAGATATTTTTAAATAATTGTGCAAGCACACTGTTGCCTTCACAATGTTGTCCACGTTTTCAGGCTTTGTATTTATTACACGATGGGATATTTTCCATCGAGAGACCATGATGCCGAATGCATTTTCAATTATTCTCCTTGCTCGTGCAAGGCGATAATTGAAAACTTGATTTTCACTTCTATTTAAGCTGGCTCTTGAAAATGGCCTCATTGGGTTTTTCTTTAGAGGAAAAGCTTCATCTCCAAGTAGATAATGAGGCACCACTACTTCGGAATGTGGAAGTGGGGTAGGAGGTGGCAAAGGGAGCATACCACTGTCAAGTCTCTGTCCAATTTCTGACCGCCTAAATATACCTCCATCACTTTCTGCTCCAAATGCACCTATGTTCACATATGTGAAGCAATAATTTGCATCACTCACTGCCATCAGAACTATGCTGAAGTCCTTCTTGTAATTGAAGAACTGTGATCCTGAGTTGTGAGGACATTGAATAACAATATGTTTGCCATCTATGGCACCAATGCAATTAGGCATATCCCACAAGTCTCTAAAATCATATGCCGTTTTTTCATAGTCCTCTTGTGTAGGAACTTTGACATACTTCTCATGGAGAGCTTCCCAAATAGCACGTGTTGTTTCATTGATTAATGTACAACATGTGCTCTTTCCAATTCTATAATTCCATGCCAATGACAGTATGGAATCCCCAGTGGCCAAAAACCTTAATGTAACAGTCAGTCGCAAGGATGTTGGCACCGGTGTCCGGATACTATTTTTTTTTCAAGAAAGGGGCCACTAAATTTAATAAAAAGTCGAACTGTTCCGGTGTCATTCTTGTGTACATAAAGAACTGATGGGGATCCTCTTCCCGCATTTCACGCAGGAGGTTATTAAAATCCCCCTGCTGGAGTCTCCTCTGGTTCAAGGGGTGAATCCACCAGCGCCTCTTCGGTGAACTGCACCAAGCAACACTGCAACGCTGGCTTGCGTCAGCATAAATTGTGACGCGATATCAGTATTTATGTTCATGATACACAACTTTATTCGCACTAGTCACAAATAACTCATACAGTCTTATTTGTCCCCTTGCACTGGTTTAAATCGAATCCATGGTTCATGGACACAGTTGAAATCTCGAAATCGATTCTCATATCCAACCTATAGTAAACTAGAATCTCATAGCCAATAGAAGCTCTTATTTTGCCTATGTTTATGTTCGACATTGTGAATACACCAACTCTTCGCTTATGTTAATGTCTATGTGTTATGCTTATGTTTGTGTTTGCATTGTGAATGGGCCTTAACGCTCTTAAAGGGCGAAAAATCCTTCGTACGCCTTCCTTCGGAGGGAAAGTAAAGCCGGATGTCCCATGTTAGTAGATTTACTGCATGTAAAAGATCCTCAAGCCTAAATTAAGTCTCTGAGCTAAATTCAAATTGCCTGTTTCGTCCCCCAAGTAATACCTTCTTTCTCCCCTACAAGGTGAAACGAGCGTAACGAAATTTGCGTGATCAGACGGAAGTGCAGTTCTCATGGCCTGAGTCTCGCCACGTAAAATAAGGCATTTCATGAGGCATAATTCATTTATTCTTGTGGACTCGGATATTGTATTTGTACGACGACCTAGTACGATTTTGTTTCTCCTGGCGATTGTGACTTCTGGCGTAATAAAAAAGCTTATTTCTATGGTACATTGGATAAAAATAAAATTGTTGTTTCAAACTTCCAGTGATTGATTTCGTATACAACAGACACACATTTTATCAATTAGCTTTGTTGATACCGGTGGCAAGAAAATGAAAATGGATTGAAAAAATATAATAATTAAATATAATATTTTTATATTCATTAAAACTACTCAGTTTTTACATGCATTACTCTTCATTCCCACACCTTAATAAGAAAAGCTAAATCATCTTTTCGTTTTCACATTTATCACAATTATAAGATGCAATTAAAATGAAATAATATAAATATAATATATAATTCTAATAAAATGAAATATGAAATAATTTACAAATTCTTACTTAAGTAGCGTCCAACTGCCTAGCATGACCATTCATTTTACGTTCACGAAGCACAATAAAGTGTAGTGCCCGATTACCCAGCAGGCTGAGTAGGCCTGGGGCACGCAATGTATGGGGGCGGACGAATATCAGCGGATGCAAAATTTCATAAGGAGAACTTTTGAATGTTTTTATAGAAATATTCCTTTCCATATTTGTATCGAAAGAAAGTCTTAATTAATCAAATGTAGTTCCAAACAACCCAGTACAGTGGAACGTTGTCGATTATTTTAGAGAAAAGGTGGCCAAAGATGGATTTAAGCAAAATGATGACATCGATTTTTCTACCTCTAAAAGGCATTATGCGGTTAAAAGTCGATATTTATCAAAATCATATTTCTCAAAAACAATGACAAATGGTATAGTTGTCAAAAGGTTATGGTTAGTAAATTCGCCATCTACAGGACGTGCCATTTGTGCTCTTTGCTAGTTATGTCATGGAACTACGACTTTGCTCGTTACCACAGAGCTTAACGTCAGGAAAAATAGCAACAGCATTTCTCAATGATAACAGTCCCGAGCATCAAGAATGCATAAGAAACTGCGTATGTACCCTTTCCCTCAGATAAAGTGGCCGGCAAAATTCTATCTTCCACACCGCGCCGACAAACTTGGACATTCCTCGGCCTGGGGGAGGGCAGAAGGAGGGACGCGTTGATCAATCGCTAGAAGGTAGAACCACAGTTGTCTGCGATTGGTGCAACATCCCAAAGGGCAGAAAGAACGCTGTCTCAGGGGGAGGAGGCTAGTTCGTTTACGTACGAGACGGAAATATCGTCATATTTCCCTGCCGAAGGAGATAGTTTGCCTGCGCGTACGCCATATGAGCATCGCGATTATCGATTTGGTTTGGGGGCACTTTTCACCGCCTTATTCGGCTATACCCTTTAATATTTTAACGGGTCTCAAATGCACTCAAATGCTTCAAAAGCACGTTAGCCATTAAACCTTGACACTTTCATTATATTCCGATAAATGTTTCAAAACTTTAATCTAACTAATTAACCATTTTTTGCTATCAATTCCATATCTAAATTAAAAGTTAAAAGTATATAATTTTCATTTTTCTCAGAAGTAAAAGTTCACACTAGTTCTGAGTGTGATCAGTTTGATAGTTGGAAAAGTCTTAAAAATATTACCCTTACTTAAATTTTAAAGCACAGTTTAACTTTCAAATATTTTCTCAAAAATATCATAATGTATTGATTTATTTTAATAAACTAGTCGTGCTAAAACAGCACGTACTTTCTCGCCCGTATTTTCACGCATCATTACGCGAAAATTACTCAAACTTTCAAAAATTGTATGTCACCTTATTTCAAAATATATCTTTAAGGAACAGATTTCATTCGGGGAAAATCTCTATATTTAATGTAGAGAAGACGCCGAAAAAAATTTCAACTTTTGGAATTTCTGAAAATTAAGGATTTTCAACGAACAAGAGACTTGCACCATTCTCTTTAATGACCTTCACTCTATCCAACAACAAAATTTAATCAAAAATGTGGGACCCATTTTTACTTTCTCGTATACGTACGTACATACAGAGTAATATACGTAGTATAGAGAAAGATATGTAATGCTGCGCGAAATTAAAGGCGAATTTTCGACAAAAAATTCATTGCCGGACCCTGAAAACAAGAAAGTGGATAAATCCAGTTGCTAAATTAAAAAAAAATCCCTAAACAGCCAGAATTCCAGTTTCATGGGTCCTTGATGCCGAAAAATCAATTGGAAGCAAAACATCCGTCCGTTCGTTCGTCCGTTCCTTCGTCCGTCGTATGTGAACAAACCAAGCGCTAAACCACACGTTCGATCATTTCCAAATTGAAGAAACTCCTGTCCAACTAGCTCTAGTTGAAGCTTTGAAATTTTGAAAAACCTTCTTTAAAATTTGGGGGTACTTTACAAGAAGCTCCCTGGACATTTTCAAAATTTTCTGAAAAACGGCTCCAAAATTTTTTCTTTAATTTTTTGTAACAATAGAGTAAAATACACTTATAAAGGTGGCATACTTCCGATTTTTATGTTTAACTCAGAATTTTCGAAAATTGCAAAAGTTTGAATTTTTTCGGCGCCTTCTTACATTATAAAATTGAAGAATATATTTTGTCTCATAAATAGTTCCAACGAAATTTGTTGCTCATAAATAGTTCTTTCATTAAGGTCGTAGATTGATGTAGATTGTTAAATTTTTTATCTTTTAATGCAATAGTGCATGAAATATGTGTAATTTAAAAAAATAACAAAAACAAGATTTTTTCAAAAACGGCTTTAAAGTTTTCTTTAAATTTTTGTTATGTATAGTGTTAAATGCACTGCATAAGATGATATAAACACCATATTGCTCTAGTCTAGTTTGTTCAAAAATTACAAAAATGTAATTATTTTGACTTGTCAAAATATCAGTAAATTGTAAAAATTGCAAATATTGCTTGCGCTATTGCTCGAAAACTACTAACATTTCCGAAAAAATGTACATGACCTTATTGAAAGAACTATTTATGCACCAAAAATGCATTTGAAGGAAAAATCCCTCTTCAGTTTAGTAGTTGCAGGAAGACGCCGAAAAAATTCAAACTTTTGCAATTTTCGAAAATTCAGAGTTAACGGTAAAAATCAGTCCTATGCCACCTTAATAAATGTACTTTACTCTAGTCTTACAAGAAATTTAAAGAAAAAAATTTGGAGTTGTTTTTGAGAAAATTTTGAATGTCCGGGGGGCCTCGTGTAAAGTACCCCTGAATTCTAAAGAATGTTTCTCAAAATTTCAAAGCTTCAACTAGAGCCAGATCGACATAGGTTTCTTCAATTTGAAAAATATCGTACGTGTGCTTTAGACGCTAGTAGTGTTCACAGACGAACGGACTGACAGACGAACGGATGTTTTGCTTCCAATTAGTTTTCTGGCATCAAAGACCCACAAAACAGGGATTCTGACAACACCCCGTGTTAGATGATTTTTTATTTTAATTTAGCAACTGGTTTATTGCACTTTTTCTCCAGCAGAACATGTCGATGCATTTTTTCCGCCGAAAATCCGCCGTTTTTCTCGCAGTATTACATTACTTCCTCTATACTACGTATATTACTCGGTATATACGTACGTATACGAGGAAGTAAAAAGTATTGGTACTCAAGGAAATCAGGAGGACAAACAACTATTTTTGCAGGGGATGAATATATGTAGTATTTGAGCATCAGAATTTGTTTATATTACATAAATATACATAATTTTGCAGGATGCAATTTCACTGTAATTCTTTCAAAATGTGCTGCTCTTCATGGCATAATATAGCAGCGGGAATACATTTAATTGGTGTACACGCAGTAATGTCACGTTTTATTGTCTCTTCTTTCAAAAATGCCCTTTCTGGTAGCAATTTTTATCTTCCAGTTACCCGCGGCCACGTCCTCCATGCCTGTGTCCAAATTGCGGTCCTCCACCACCAGCGGGGGGATACCCAAAGAACCATGGGTATCCGTTTGTTGGCAGTGTTAGTACCAAAACAGTTCCATTGCAAACCCGGACTGAAAAGAAGATATATATTGATAGAGATATTCTTTCAATACAAATGTAGGGAAATGTTGAATTTGCAATACATACATTAAAATTAAAGTTTTATTCGCCTGAAGATGTTTTCAGTCAAGATACTTACTGGTATTATTCGTACTATTTGATGATGTGCTGTTAGTTGATTGGCCAACCTGCAATAAATATTAGAATTAATTTTAGTTTTTTGGCATCATCTGGCTGTGTATAAGAAGAATTAATAAATAACAAAACCGATACTTATTATTACATAAGAAATATGCATGACATATGCATTTTATGCGATTTAAAATAAAAATACTGAAAAAAGAAATATGCCTTAATAGTGAATTTCTTCTTTAGAATTTTAACTTTTGAATTTTAATTTTTGATCATATGAGTAACCAATTACTGAAAACGCTTCAACTTTTAAAGATATCTTGTGATAATTCTTGTAAAATGTTTATTAAATATTACATTAATTTTTTTGCTTTAAAAACCCCGTATTTGTAATTTTTCATACAAAAAGTGACAAACGATCACTAGCAATGAATGTTAATGAAAAATTAGATATCTTTTCTTTTTTACTTAACAATTTAGTATTTCATCCATTAATCATATTAACAAGTATTGCAATTATGTAGCTACTAATTTTTTCCCCGGACATTTAAAAAAAATTATGTCGCATAAACAGCTAGGTCATTAGCGACCAAATAAATACTTTTTTAAATTGACGTTAACAATATTAAGTTTTTACAATATTGAGTTTACATTACAAAGATGATTATGGATACAAAAACATAAACATTAAAAATTACTGCATGAAGGAGTAAGGGATTACGTAAATCTAATACCGTTAAATATTGTCCCAAACACCTATTTCAATACAAAATGTTATTATATTACTTTGGTATCATTATCACTTAGAAAAGAACTAAAACTTTCTGTATCAAAGAATTGTTCTGATGGAATTGTATTGGAGACATTCCTGAAGGATGTGATTACTGTTCACCGGGCAATTGCAGGAGGTAGTACATATCGGGTTAGGTTTTTCTCCTGAATATGGCTATGGGAAAATTTGGTATGGCCTGATCTAATGCATGAAAGGGTTACTTGTTCACGACGTGGGACGTTTGCATGCGTTTTGAGGGTCACAGTAGTCACGCCCAGGTAAGGCTCTATTTGTATATGCTAGCTGAGGTACGGGCAACAGATGAGTGAGGATATTATTTTTGTCAGAGAATGTCAACGAAACCAGACGCTCAACCAAACGAAGTAGATTCTATGAAGTATAGGATTATGATATAAAATCAGTGAGGAGGGATCAGGCGAGATCGCTTCCAGTGGCACCAACGTGGGTGCGTAAATGAACAGAGCAGGTAGGATAGGCCAAAAACCATTACAGTGGCGCCCCAGCGTGGGGCCGTGAATACGGGAGGATATAGGTACAAACCATTAATATATATATATATATATATATATATATATATATATATATATATATATATATATGTATGACGTTTGGGCATCGCCACAAACCCCACAACGCCCACGCAGCGTCGGCGGAGACGTGGAGAGCGAAGGTATAACCGAACGTCGGTTGCTGATCGGAAAAGACGCTACCTGTTAGTTGCGGCCTGAAGCGCGGTGGCGGTGCACTTCCGCAATATGGGCAGCGCAGTAGCGTTGTACCGTGACGTCACGCCAACATTTAAACGGCGGAGCAGCGAGGAAAAGACCCCTTCTTGTGTGAGACGCCGAGGTGAGAAGTCGAGTAAAGTAGCGGAATAGTTGAGGGAGAGACCGGTAGTTCTGGAGGTGTTAGGAAGTGGGAAATGAGAGTTTTTGTAAAGCATTAGTGAGGCGACACGCTAACTAGCACACGCGGAGAGACTCGGTAATATGCGTACTTGTGTCGAAAGAAGGCGGGCGAAGGTAGACGAGACGTGGATATAGTGGTGGGCGTTAAGAAGACTGGTCCGTGGATCAGGTGGTGGGCGTTAAGAAAACTGGTACGTGGATCTGGTGGTGGGTGCGAGAAGACTGGTTCCTGGATCTGGTGGCAGGCGCGAAGGAGACCGAGTGGCCTTCGGAGCGGCATTGAAGCGGGCTACGTTGCAGGAACACGAGTGGTGGCACGGCTGAATTTCCAAATTTGCATAAAACTGAGGTGGGAGACAGGAACTAGAAAGGTAGTGTTGGTACCAGAAACCAGAATACTAAAATTTGCCTGTTTGCCTTAAAATTGAGTAACGGCGAAGTATTTCATAACCTCGTACGCCGGTAGTACATTTCATTCCGAAGCTGTATTAAAGATAATCAATTTGTGTTCCTCATTTTGTATGTAATTGACGAGGAAATTTCGTATGTGAATAGCAGTAAGACCTGTAATAATGTGTGCTGGTAAAGTAATTCAGGAAGTGTAAAAAAATTAAATTTCATTCACTAGTATTGGCCAAGCAAGAACTGCGTGCACGGGTGTTATAAGGAATATTATCGCTAGCTAGGCGAATAGTGAAACCATAAGCAAATATTTCTTTGGAAATTTCTCTAAGAGGTCTTACCATCAGTGGTTTGCATACGTTCAAGCGCGCAGCCAGCAATTGGGTATTTTTTTGGTCTCTTATTTTGTGACAGAGTAAAAGAGCTCATTTGTGCAATATTTTAAGAATATATTACTGTTTTACCTAATTCTGTGTCTGGGTGTGTCTTTCTCATACCCTAAAGATCCTGCCCCCTGAGATATTCAAAGCTCGAAAGAGCATTCTTTCGGACGACTGCTACACTAGTGGTGGCGTTAGAATATATATATATATATATATATATATATATATATATATATATATATATATATATATATATATATATATATATATGCTAAATACCCAACGAATATAAAACGAATATATTTTCTTACGCCGTGAACAGTTATGCTAGGACCAAATTAAAGTATACGTTTCAATTAGATGAAAAATGCTCATGTTACTAAATGAAACGTTTTGGTTGTATCATTTTGGTTATTGGAAGTTGCTTCTTGTATCCCTAATGCTTCTTTATATTGGCCTTGAAATCGCAGTACCATGAAGCTCTCATTATATATTTGTATTGAAGTGTAAATAATAATCTTTGTATAGTAAAATAAAAGCACTTCAAAGTACTAATTTACTTGGGAAATATCCACAACTCTCGTCACGTACGGACACAACTCGCTTGTCAGCACCTGCCAGGGAACTAGTTGCCTACAATACCTGCCTACAATTTGCAATACAATGCCTTCAACGCAACACTAGCGCTACATGTACATCTAGGCAATACTATCCAATATCTTTGGTTTCAGATGAAGATATCGATTTTATTTTTTGAGGGACTGTTGTGAATAAAAGAGAATGAATGTTTTCAATTTGCCTATTTTGATTAATGATTTCCTGTTTATTTGGTGTAAACGTCGCTTCGAAATTAGTGGCTAATGCTGACAGTTTTTGTTTATCCGTTTGGGCTGTTTGATTGTTTGTTGTTTTTAAGGGAGGTAGTTTATTACTTTCTTTAGTTAATTTTTTAATTGTTCTCTAGGGGTGTCTACATTCTTTCGGTATCTGAGCAATGAAATTTTGGAATCCATTAAACCTATGTTCGTCTATATTTGTTTTTATTTTCCTTTGAGTTTATTTTGTGTTTTATATATGGGTTTTCTGACTTTTCCGTCTTCGTATTCGTTTTTCTTTAATTAAATTGAGAATGAATACGGGGATTTTAGCATCTTTCTTATTGTTATTTGTTTTCGGCTTGTTGGCCAATATTGTTGCTAACCGTATTGCTTTCGTGAGTTTGTTTATTTCTTTATTAATACTTTTAATTGTTTTTAGTTGATCGGGGAAAGCATACAAAATGTTTTATGAAAACCTAAATTTTTCCCAATTTATTTTAACATTTACTAATTTAGGTAACGAATCTATGTTTGTGATTTGGGTTTTTAAGCTTATTATTACAGGACAATGGTCTAAATCAAGATATGCGTTACGTACTGATAAAATGGGATATGCACGTTTTTAGATATTGTAATGTCTAGGATGTCTGGAATAATATTGTGATCATAATGATAAAGAGTGGGTTCTGATGGTGCATGTATATCCGCGTTATTATTTTGTAAGAAATTAATAAGTTTTTCTCCTGCTTTATTTGTTGACTTGCAGTCCCATACAATATATCTACAGTTTAGATCTCCCGCAATTAGCGTCGGTGTATCACTGTTTAGAATGCTTTTTAGTGTCTTTTCTGGGAATGTTTGGGTGGTTTATAGGCCGATATTATTATCATGTCTCCATGAACTGAGGTGA